>OZ018325.1:117909773-117919773 GCA_963969495.1 Ceratothoa steindachneri
GTCGCACCGTTTCCTTGGTCTTGTATTCGACCGACGCCTCACCTGAGAGGCTCATATTCGCAGCCTTAGGATCTCTTGTACCGGCGCCATGGACATTCTCCGTTCCGTGACGTTCAGCGCTTGGGGCGCTGATAGGGCTACCGCCTTACTTTTTTATCGATCCTTTGTTCGCTCGAAGCTCGACTACGGATGAAAGTTTTATGCATCCGCAGCCGAGCGTTTATTGCGGAAGGTGGATTCGATCCACCACACCGGCCTTCGCCTTGCGACCGGTGCCTTCCGCACTTCCCCCATTGAGAGCCTGTTGGTCGATGCTGGGGATATGCCACTCGCTCTGCGCCGCGTGCAGTGTATCACTCGACTGTACGCGCGAGCCTGGCGCCTCCCTCAGTCGCCAACAGCTCTCACTGCATCCGCAGCTGATCTCGATGGTGCCTATGCCGTCGAGAGACGCCAGTCATACCCTAAGCCTTTTGGGTTTAGGGCCAGGAAACTCCTTCGAGAGGTAGATATCGCTCTCGGGCCGGTGGTACCCCTGGTTTTGCCCAGGACGCCACCCTGGAGGGTACCACATTTGGCTATTTGTCGCCACGCCTCTGCTCCCAAAGCTTGTACTGCGCCGGGAGTATTGCGTTCGACCTTTTTGGAGCACACATCGTGTCACGCTGAAACAGGTGCCAGTGTATACGGATGGCTCCAAGTCCCAAGTGGGGGTCGGCTTCCACGCCGTATCCCCTCTGTTTGAAGTCAGCGGGGCTCTACCAGGCGCTGCGTCTGTCTTCACGGCCGAGCTGGTGGCAATACACCACTCGGTACGGGAGATTACGCGACGTGCCCGGTTCGGAGACCGGATTGTGATCTATAGCGACTCACAAAGCGCCCTAAGTGCTCTCGGGGCATTGGAATCTCCGCATCCCCTGGTTCGCGATATCCATGACGCCACGGTTTTGGCGAGCCGGGCAGATGTCGAGATTATCTTCTGCTGGGTTCCTGGACATGTAGGAATTGCGGGGAATGAGCGCACCGATGAGGGCGCCAAAGAGTCCGCGAGGACTCTGCGACCGGACCAGCGTTTCGCTCTTCCTCACACCGACTACATGGCAGGAATACGGGCAGCTCTTCGGACTGCTTGGCAAAGAAGATGGGAGAAGGTCGAAGGGAACTTAAAGTTGCGTGCCATTGCGCCACGACTGTTCCCATGGACCTATCCCCCAATGCCGCGGCAGCTTCAGGTTGCTTTCTGTCGTCTTCGAATCGGACACACTCGTGTGACGCATCGCTACTTGATGGAGCGCTCGCATACGCCCTATTGCAACGACTGCGTCGTCCCCCAGGCTGTTCGGCATATTCTTGTCGAATGTCCCAGTCTGGGTGATCTTCGCGCACGATACCTGTCTCGGTACAGGGATGGGCGGGGTCGCTACCGCCTGTCCCTTGTACTCGGGACGAGTGCGTGCACCATGACTGGTGGACTTATTGACTTTTGGGGGGTGGCCGGCCTTCTCCCCTTTATTTAAGGTTCCTTTTTTTTGTTATTGTTTTGTTTGTAGGTTGCACTCTCCTGCACGGGGGTGAGGGGGACCTCCCCCCGCTGCCGAAGATTGCTTCGATTGTTAAGTTTTTCCAATTTATATCATTGTTAAGTTTTCATATTTTTACTTTAAAGTAACCTAGTTCTAGACTGTCGTGTTTTTCGTTGACTTATGCCCAAGTGGGTAGTTGCCAGATGGGCTCCATAAAATTAAAAAAAAAAAAAATTCTATCCTCACATGAATTTCAAGTCAACTTCCTGTTCAACAAGAGGTCCCCCGGAGGACTAAATTTCGAAACCGGCTCGATCAATGGCTGTAAAGTGTCTACCCTCGTCAGAGACACCGGGTGCACATGCATTGTGGTGTCGGACAAATTGCTCCCCCCTGTTGACCCCCAACATAAGAAGTACGCAATTGTACACCTCTTCTTAGGTCGAGAAAATAGATTCCCGGTAATCCGCTGCCATGTACAGTGTAAATATTTCACTGGTTGGGCCGACGTAGTGGCAGCCCCATCAAATTTTGCTCGGTACTCATTGGCCAGAGCGCACTACTTTCCCCGAGTGAAGTGACTCGAGCTGTCGTCACTCGAGCGCATGCTAGCCACGAGGCCTCTCTCTCAACGCGTCTCCTCACCCCAGAAGCCCCTTTAGAGGTTCCAACGAGTAATGCACAATTCCTCAAAGCTCAGCAGAGCTGCCCTTTCTTCAATCCCTTTGGGAAAAGGCCCGAAAGAACGAAGTGGCGATCGTTCGAGGGGACCGTCCCATAAGGTACGTCATTAACGACTCCTTTCTGTTTCACACCTTGCGAGATGAGTCTGACCCACCTTCCAAGGTCATATGTATTCCGCACACACATGTAGGCCAAATCCAGCGAGTAGCACATGAAAGTTTCATGGCCGGTCATTTCGGCCATAACAAGACTTCTCAGCGAGTATTTAAATACTTTTATTGGCTCGGTGCAGCCAAAGATATTGCAGAATTCTGCAAAACGTGCGACTTGTGCCAGAAAACCACTGCAGAAGGTCGAATAGCCCCAGCCCCCCTGCAAAGAACCCCAGTCCTTTCAGAGCCCTTCTCGCGAGTCGCCATCGACCTCATCGTACCAATTCACCCCCCCACCTTCCGCCAAAGGTCATACGCATGTACTAACCTTGATAGACTGCGCTACCTGATTCCCAGACGCTGTCGCTGTAAGAAGGATCGATAGTATCTTTTGCTCTGAAGCCCATATTTCCATTTTTTCTAGAGTAGGATTGCCCAAAGAAATCTTGTCAGATAGAGGCCGCCAGTTTACCTCTGAGCTCATGGAAAACGTGAACACCCTGCTCCAAATCAAACTATATTTACCACGCCCTTCCATCTGAGAGCGAACGGCATGTGCGAAAAGTTCAATGCGACCTTGAAAAGCGTCTTCAAGAAGCTTTGCATGGAACAACCCCAAGAATAGGACGGATATTTGCCAGTTGCGTTATTCGCATGCCGCGAAATTTCCCATAGGACCATCGGATTTTCCCCGTTTGAGCTCCTGTACGGAAGAAACGTGCGGTGGCCCCTCAATATTTTGAAGGAGTTATGGACAAATTCCCGTATGTGCCCAGAATTAGGGAACACTTATTGCTTCGTCCTCGAACTAAGGGAAATATTAAAAAGGTGTTCTGACATAGCAGTGAGAATTTCCGAAATTAATATGGAAAAGTATCGGACATACTTTGCTCTAAAGGCCAAGCACAGAAAACTGAAACCTGGAGATAAAGTTCTGCTCTTACTCCCCACAGACTCCCATAAACTTCTCTCCCAATGGAAAGGCCCCTACCCTGTTCAGAAAACCCACGGATCGGTCGATTACGTAATACAGACACCCGCAGGTGATAAGTTGTCACATAAACATGCTAAAAAAGTATCATAGACGGGCCTGTATAAACAATATAGTCGCCTTCGACGAAGAAAGGGTAATTGACGCTGTCCACCCAAACAAGCCCCTAAATATTGTTAATTCGATTTGCGTGGAGTCGAGCAAAGATTGTCCCCTACCCGTCCTCCCGTCCAAGCTGCCCCCCCCGTCCTCCCGTCCAAGCTGCCCCCCCCGTCCTCCCGTCCAAGCTGCCCCCCCCGTCCTCCCGTCCAAGCTGCCCCCTCCCCGTCCTCCCCGAAAGAACCTTTCCCTCGAGTTGGATGTAAACTCCGACCTCACCCCTGCTCAAAGGAACCAAATGATTGCGCTTTAGGAAGAATTTAGTGACGTCATTTCCGAGTCACCAGGATGCTCGACTCAGTTCGAACATGATATCGCCCTCACTTCGCTCGAACCTGTGCGATGTAAGCCCTCTTTCGTACCAGTGCACCTAAGGGACGCTTTCAATGAGGAAGTCGACAATCGTTTGCAATTAGGGATTATCGACTACTGTTTCCCAATAGTCATGGTCCGCAAGCCAGACCATTCCTTTAGGATGTGCGTCGATTTTCGGAAGTTAAACACCGTCCCCGTGTTTGACGCCGAGCCTCTCCCCCTAATTGACCAAAATTTACATCTCTTCGAAGGAGCCGCCTACATCACTGAGATAGACCTATGTAAGGCCTATTATCAGATCCCCCTAAAAGTATCAGCGAGGAAACTAAAAGCCTTTCCTACACACAAAGGTTTAATGGAATTCACTCGTCTTCCTTTTGGCCTAGTCAATGCCTGCAGTAGCTACAACCGCATAATGCGCCGTGTAATAGACGGTTTAAAAAACGTTTCTTTTTATTTTGACAACGTGTATGTGGCTACACGTTCATGGACGACCATATCTTGTCCCTCCGCCCGGTTTTAGAACGCTTAAAGCATCATGGCTTAACGATTAAACCCTCAAAAATCCATTTTTCTTATAAATCCATAGAATACCTTGGATTTAAAATAGGCGAAAGTCATCTGGCCCCACAGAAAGAGAAGGTAAAGACTATTGTAAAAATGCCCCTACCGCGCACCAAGAAGCAATTACGGTCTTTCCTCGGTGCTGCTTCGTTTTACCGCCGCTTCGTTTTACCGCCGCTTCGTTTTACCGCCGCTTCGTTTTACCGCCGCTTCGTACCCCTAACCCGCTTCTGTAGCAGCTCCACTAAACGATCTGATAAAAAAGAAACTCCCGGACCCCCTCAAGTGGAACCCCTCGCCGAAGCACGCTTTGAAGAGCTCAAAGAGAAGCTAGTCTCCGCCCTAATCTTAAAACTGCCGAACCCTCAGAAAAAATTTGGCATACGGACAGATGCCTCCCAACTCGGTATTAGCTGCGTATTACTCCAATACGACGAAGACCAAGAACCCGCTCCTATAAGCTATGCGAGTCGCCGACTGACGGCTCGCGAAAGGGCCTACGCTACGGTAGAACTAAATGCTCTAGCCATTGTTTTGGGGCTAAAAAATTTAAAATGTATCTGGTAGCTCGTCCATTCCTCATAGAGACTGATCATAGACCGTTAGCCTACTTAAATACTCGTAAAAACCGAAACGGCAGGCTAATGCGTTGGTCATTATTGCTAGCTGAGTACCGTTTTAAATCGGGTATCTAAAAGGGTCTGACAATGTACTCGCAAATGGCCTTTCGAGAAACCCGATTTCAGATAGCGATTAATAGTCAATTAATTTTTTTGTGTGTATCTCTTTGTATAGATAATTATTTCTTGACTGTACTCTGTACGTGTTTTGTATTGTTCTAAAATATGTAAATTAGAGAAACTGACGTAGCAGTAGTATTTGGTAGCTATTAGATACTAAGGTAAAATCTAACGGTTCTGATAAAATTACAGACTCAATTAATCGATTCGAGGAAGATAATTACAAATTCACTCGGGAAAGTTAACCTTCACATTCTTCCTTATTTCATGGCGGAATAATGTTCCTAGAAATAAGAAGGCGTGTGAGAGTATGGGACGTACACACTCACATGCCGCCAGGCGATCGTGGGAACGAAAGAGATTTGTCATCTGAGTTGACCTTTGTCTCCTCCCCCCCCTCCTCCCCCTCCTGAAATTCTACCGCTCTCCTCCGCCTTCCCCCTGACCTATGTCGTTATCCACGCCCCCTCCCCCAACAGGCGACAGGATGTCTGACGGAAGAAGGCCTATCTCACAGAGAAGCCTAAATTCTATTTGCCTTCTTTATGATACCAAGGAGATTGTCCAGAAGCCGCCGCGATAAGCGGCGCCTCTCTCTCTCTCTCTCATAAAGAAAGTAGAGGGAGAGGTGATGCCCCCTTGTCGCAAAAAGATAGCTTGTGCGTACCTTTGACTTTTCGAGCTATGTCGGCGGGGGTACCTCTTCTGGGTACCCCTGGTAGGGCTTCCCTTGTCGATTTGGTTGAAAACGAGATTCCAGACTAAGTGCGTCAGTCATTTCTTTTTCTACTCTATCACTCTTCTTTTTTACTTTCATCCTATCTCTCCCACTTATACAAAAAGAAAAAACACAAAAAAGCCTACTCCTATCATGTCACTCTTTCCCCTTTTTCCCTCTATCTACATATAAGGACCTGGCAGCTACCTCACGCGTCAGAAGAGAGGCTTTGGAGCCTCTATAAACAACGCCAATCGACGCCCACTGGTTGCGAGAGACTAGGAGTAGAGGTGTCCTAGGCGTTGAGGCACGATGAATAGGATGAGGGTAGTGCCCCGTTAACCCCTTCCCTGGCGCTTAATTATTGACCGTTCCCAGTGCCCGTTGACGGCTGCCTCTGGTAGCATCAATCCGAGGTGACGGCCCTTTGTTCCCAGGTTGGTTGCCAGGCCAATAAAAAGCCTTGGGTTGAGTCTCTTGGTGGGGCGGGATATCCATTGAACGCTGCCCCGAGATCCTAGCCGTTGTGAAGGGAACTAGTAGGAGTTTAGTAAGGGGCGTGCTTCGTTGTTGTTCACCTGGTGACAAATCACAGGCCCCTTCGGGGACCGTCTGTGCTGCTTGGTTGGGAGCCACGGCACGCCAAGGCTTGACGACTTGGTCGGACGAACAGCAGCACATGGAGCGTGCCTTCTGGAAGACTCCGAAACGACTCCAATCAATAGGCGGAAGCGACTCACGCGGGGAGAACTCACCAACACCCCTTTTTATCATTGATTGGTCGCAAAGTATTGAAAGAGAAAGTGTTCAAAATGACTGGCAAGAAAGGACCAGGAGCTCTAAAATACACGTGCGCAATATGCCACATAGATAAGTGGTGTGTGGACTTTCCGGAGGGGTGTTTTTCGAAATGCCACCCGGCCAGTTCCTGCACCGACTGTATTTTAAACGGCCAAATCAAGGAGCTAAAAGAAACCTGCAGGGTTTCCGAGGAAAGATCCAGGAAGTTAGAGGCGAAAATAAACAGCTTCGAATTAGAACACGCCGGACTGATTCGCAGGCTAGAGGAAAGAATAGCAGAGCTAACGTCAAGCCCTGTACTTAACACTGCATCTGCAGTATTACCCCCAGAGCTAGGTTCGCATGCTACGGATAAACCCTCAAAGACAAAAAAAAGGAAGGGAAAGAAACGGGGGGAAGAGAAAGTTAACACAGAAGATAAAGTAGAAGCTGAAAAAGAGAAAAGTTGAAGCAGAGGAAGAAAAGATAAAAACACAAGAGTATGTAACAAAGAAAGATAGGGGGGGGGAGATGAATAAGAAAAAGAAGAAAAATAAGATGGAGAAGAAAGAGGGAACCGAGAGTTCACTTACGCAAGGAAAGCCTCAAACCTCTGAACGGAAATGTCCGAGGGTTACCCTTGTGGGCGATTCCCAAGCACAAGGTTTGCAGCCCCTGCTAGCGGCCCACCTTTGCACTAGTGTGGAGGTATGCTGCCAGCCAGGACGGGGAAACCACCACATCAGGGTAGAGGCTGAGAAATCTTAGATCTCCGAGAATTCAGTCGTTGTCCTGATGGTGAGTGAGAATGACCTCTACCTCCGAGGAGGCAAAGTAGGCCCCAGCGAAAAAAATTTCAACAGTCATGGGAGCCGTGGACGACTGCGGATTGAGAACTCGAAAAAGGGGTCGTTGTAGAGATGCTCCAAAGAAGAGGTCCTAGCCGGACAGCTCACTCAAGGAACGTGACCCTGAACCAGCGCCTGTCCGACCTCTGTACGGCGGAAGGGGTATTCTTTCTGGACCCTTACCGCACCTTTTACGGTCGAAACGACCTTTACCAAAGGGACGGAGTGCACCTTTCATTCAAGGGAAAGGCTGTACTCTGTAACTTAATCCATGATGTCGTACAGCGGACGCAAAGGAGCGTCCGCCCCAGAGTGAAGGCGGACATAAGACAGTATGCCCTTGTCACTCCTGGAACGACATTCTTAGATGTGGCAAAAAGGGGTACTGCCACACAAAAGAAGCCGGGAAACGGAAGAGCGTAGGGAGTCCTACACTGGGGACTTCCTAAAAGTTCTTCTGTTCAACGTGAGGTCAATCAGGAATAAGTTTCTTAAGCTCCGTGGCCTCGTAGCAACAGAGGAACCTGAGATGGTGGCAATAACGGAATCATGGATAAAAACCTCAAGCCGAGATTTTGAAGGTGAATTCGCGATTCCCGGTTACCAGCTCTTCCAGAAAGATAGGCCAGACAGAGAGGGTGGTGGTGTGATGTTATATGTCAAGGATACTCTCAACTCGACGGATTGCAACATCGTATCCGACCATGAACTACTAGGTGTTGACCTAGAGATAGGTCCTGCCAAATAAGAGGACCCTGGTGCTTTATAGACCCCCTGCCCAACTCGTTGAAAAGGACAGAGATCTGTACCAGCTACTAGGAGAACTTGTCGAAGACAGAGTGTGTATCGTCATAGGTGATTTAAAAACACAAGTTGACTAGGAAACCAGAGAACCCTGTGGCGAGAACGCACTACTCCTGGAGTTCACGAACAATGAGTTCCTGACTCAATGGGTGAGAGAGCCAACGAGAGGAGACAATATCCTCGACTTGGTTTTCACCTCTGAGCATGACATTGTTGACGACCTCTCTGTTGGCGAAGAGCTCGGTGGCAGTGATCAACGACTAATTAGATTTGTAGTCAAAGTCCCCAAGGCAGAACCTGCAACTAGTAAATCAAGAAAACTCGATTTGAGAAGAGCAGACTTTGCAGGTCTACGCGCGGGACTGACTGACGCGAGGCTAGAAGAGTGCGAGGCTGTTGAAGACTCTTAAACAGTTTCAAAACCACATTCATGAATCTTCAATCGCGTTTCATCCCTCTAAAAATGCCCCCGTCGGTCCTCTGTTCAACCAAAGTGGTTTAATCGAGAAATCGGGCAATTGCTTAGGGAAAAGAGAAATGTGTACCGGCCATCGAAGATCTTGAGTGACTTTGACGAATACCGGAGGCTAGCCAGGAGAGTGAAGTCCAGCATAAGGGCGGCTAAGCGGTCTAAGGAACTCCGAGTGGCAAGACTCTGTAAAGAGAATCCCAAGGAGTTTGGGGGATATGTGAACAGCCGTAAACCAATCCGTCGAACGATTGGCCCTTTAAGGAATGAGGAGGGGACATTAAAGCATTCAGATGCAGAAAATGCCAACCTCCTCAACGACTACTTATCTTCAGTGTTTACTGAAGAGTGTGGTCCCATTCCCCAGCCGAGGAAACCCTACTCGGGGGAAAAGCTGGAGGCAATGGACTTCACCGAAGAAGAAATAAAGAAAAAGATCGCTGACCTAAAGACGAATAAGTCCCCTGGACCGGACGGGTTTCTACCCAAGGTGTTGAAGGAAGTGTACGATGAAGTATCACGACATCTGTGCGCTATCTTTAACATGTCAATCCAGACCAGATGCGTTCCTAGAGACTGGCGTGAGGGGGAGGATACCCTGATCTTCAAGAAAGGAGACCCCAGCCATCCGTCAAACTACCGACCTATCAGTCTGACTTTGATAGTCGGTAAACTTATTAAAAGCATGATGGTGGACAAAATGACGTCGTATTTAGAGTCAAACCTGCTACTGAGGAGTTCCTAGCACGGCTTCCGAAGGCAACGGTCAGGTCATGCCTGACGAACCTTGTGGAATTCTTCCACTTGGTGTTCAGTGAGTGCAATCGGGACAAGGCGGTGGATGTGATGTACTTAGACTTTCAGAAAGCCTTTGATAAGGTACCACACCGCCGCCTTCTCCAGGAAGGGCGAGCGCTGGGGATAGAGGAAAAGTAGCCGGCTGGATCGAGAACTGGCTAAGTGGCAGACGGCAACGGGTGGTGGTGAATGGGCAGGCTTCTAAGTGGGTGCCCGTTACTAGCGGAGGGCCTCAAGGTTCTCTCCTGGCACCCCTACTATTCATCATCTACGTCAACGACATGGACGGTGACATGGTTGCCAAGATTTCCAAATTTGCCGACGATACCAAGCTTGGTATGAACGTTGCAAAAGATGTAAATACTGCCCGCCTGCAGGAAGATCTTGGGAAGATTAGGGTGTGGTCGGACACGTGGCAAATGACATTTAACGTGAACAAATGCAAAGTAATGCAT
>OZ018325.1:117924773-117938053 GCA_963969495.1 Ceratothoa steindachneri
CTGTCGAAATTCCTGTTAGTGTACTTTTTTTCTAGCACAGCGGGTATCTTTTCCTCTTTCATTGCCCGAAAGATCGGGCGGGAGAGGTGGGAGGGCATAGCCTTGAACTTTACTATACTATTTCTATGACGAGTAGATTGAATATCAATATTAAATGAGTACCTCCTCGGTATAGACTAACTTAGTCTTCTGAGGTACTATCTTTCCTTGTAACTCCTTGTATATATATATATATATATATATATATATATATATATATATATATATATATATATCTCTTTCTCTCTCTCTCTCTCTCTCTCTCTCTCTCTCTCTCTCTCTCTCTCTCGTTAGCCTTTGTCTTCAGTTGCTCGTTAGCCTTTGTCTCAGTTGCTCGTTAGCCTTTGTCTTGTTCGCAGGTGTTCAGTGTTGCGCGCTCGAATATAATTCTTAAAATTCTTTTTTGACATAATTTACTTATATTTAAAGCGATTTTTTCTTTTTTAAAATAGATTTGTTTCATTGTAACTACAATTAAATATTTTGTGTGTGTGCGTGTATATAAGTAAATACATAATCGACACTATCCGGCCGGGTTTTTTTTTTTTTTTTGCCGTCATCTGCTAAGCTCATCTTCAATAGACTCCCAACTGTAAGTATTTTCTGAGTGTTAATAAATTATTTTATTTATCAATATTGTCTTCGAGGTCTCCCTTTTTTCGTTTACTTCTGTTCTTTCCTGTTGCTAACCGTCCTGTTACAGGCCGTTGACCAATCACAACAGAGCCTTTTTAATCCCTTAATCCGCCTCGTGTTTCTGCCAGCGCCATTTTGCTTCATCTTTCTCTCTAAGCGAGTAATTTCCTAAAAATATTTCGTTCTAAAATCATAATTTATTTAGTATATATTCCCTATTTGTTAGTGATTTTTCAGGAATAAAGATAAGTTTTAGATACTAATTTTTCTATAATACAAGATATATCTCTTCGATTTAGTGAATTTTAGATTCTCTTTCGGTTGATATTTAACGGTTGATAGTCATTGGTTTTTAGCACGTCCTTTTTAAAATCGACCAGTCTGTAATAATAAATCTATTTTGCAATTAAAATTTGTAAGTAAGTGTACATATCATATTGTTTAGCAATTTTTTTAATATAAAGTGAAGTTCTAAATACCAATTTTATCTACCGTAGGATCAAGTGTTTAATTAACGTGTATTGAATCAAGCTTTAAACGGTGTGGTCAAGTATAAGTGTACATAAGTGAAAGTGAAGTAAAGTGAGGTTATTATAAAAAAGAAGGATGCCCGGAGCCCTCAAATTAAAGCATTGTTGCTTTAAATGCAAGAATACACGTTGGATCATCGATTTTCAAGAACAATGCTTTGAGAATATCACGTCGAGAAGTGTATGCGAATTCTGCAAAATAAAAGAAAAATTTGATATCGAAAAGGCAAAATGGATGTCTGTAATAAGCTCTATGGAAAACCGCATCAATGCCCTCGAATTAAAGAACTGTGCTTGTCAAACAGAAGATGAAACCAGAATAGCTCGAGTAGATACTAAAATCGTGAAACTGGAACAAGAAGTCGCAATTCTCACTAACAAAATTGATACATGAAACATAAAAGACGAGGACAATTTCATCCAAGTCAGAAATAAGCGCCCATTCAAACCAATCATTCAGAAAAAAGCAACAATCTCAACCAAAAATAGATATGATATATTGTCCTACGAAGAAGAGGAAGAAACGTATTTAGCTGGTGACTCAATAATTCGGAATCAAATCGATCACTTTGGAAGTTGGAACATCAAAAAGCGCAAATTCCGATGCGATCCAGGAATAAAGATTGAGCAATTAACAGAACAATTAAACAACTTTGAGATGAAAAGCAAAGAGAGTCAAATCATAGCGAATGTTGGAAGCAACGATGTGTTCAACGGAAAAAACTATCAAGGTTCGGAAAGCATAATGAATGACTACAAGAAAATGATAAAAACAATCAAGACCAAAACGGATAATGCAATTGTTGTTGGGGTGCTACCAAGAATTTACGAGAGATACGAAAATCTAAGTCGAGCAATTGGGATAAATCATCGTCTAGAAGATCTTTGCAAGAAGGAGAATGTTAAATTTATTGACCCCTGGCTACTTTTCATCCACAACAAAGACTTATTTTCTCAGGATGGCATCCATCTCTCCACAAAAGGTAAAATGAAATATGGAGAATTGCTACAAACTAACCTACGAAATTTAATGAAAAATAAAGCACCAAGTCAAGAACCACAGGGAAACGATCGAAGCCCCAATTCAGAAGAAATCAGTTAAACACATTAAAAACTCTATTCTTTAACGCAAGATCAATTAGAAACAAATTTACGGAGTTCAGAGCGCTGGTATTGACCAAAAAGTACGACATCATAGGAATAACTGAGACATGGATACATACAGAGTCACGTGATATTATTTCAGAATTCCAGTTAAAAGGATACAAGTTATTTCATAAAGATAGATTACAGAGAGAAGGTGGAGGTGTTCTTTTATATGTACGCAAAGATTTGCACCCTGTAGAATGTAACACTGACTCTGTTTATGAAATGGTAACGGTTAAAATAAACCAAAAAAAGAACCTATATGTTATTTTAGTTTATAGGAGTCCACATCAGCTCCGGGAGACAGATGACCAATTTTATGAATACTTAACGAACATTTGTAAAGACAAGTTATCAGTGATCATTGGAGATTTTAATTGTGCTAAAATAAACTGGCCTAACAAAACTACAGACTCAGAAGGACAAAGATTGATTAATTTTATTGAGGATAATTTCCTGACTCAGTGGGTGAAAGAACCAACAAGAGATGAAAACATATTGGATTTAGTGTTAACATCAGACGATGAATTGATTTCAAATTTAAATGATGTTGGAGACAGAATAGGAAATAGTGATCATAACGCAGTAGATTTTGAAATTAATATACCACGTGTCCTACAAAATGACACCACTGCTAAACTTAATTTCAAAAGGGCAAATTATGCTGAACTAAGAAAGAGTTTGAGCACTTTTAGGATAAATAATGAAGAAATAAACGTAGCATGGCATGAATTTAAAAACAATCTTCTCAACAAACAGTTTCAATTCATACCACTGGCTGTTATTAAAGATAAAAATGTTAATAAACCGAAATGGCTATCTCAAGAAATTATGAAACTCATTAAAAAACAGAGATAAAACATATAAAAGGCTAAAATACAACCATAACATAGAAAACAGGAATCAATATCTGGAATTGAGAAGAAAAGTTAAAGCCGAGATTACAAGAGCAAAACGAAATGAAGAAATAAGAGCAGCTCAAAATTGCAAAAATAATCCTGAAGAGTTCTTTGCCTTAGTAAACAGCAGAAAACCCATAAAGAACAATATTGGCCCAATATGAGATAAGTACAATAATTTGCAGTTCGATGATATTGGAATAGCAAACACTCTCAACAAATATTTTGTATCTGTTTTCACAAAAGAGTGTAACTCGTATGACTATACAGAAACACGTGAAATGGCTAATATTATACCACTCGAATCGGTTCGATGCAGTGTCGACAACACAAAGAAACTAATAGAGAAGATGAATAAATTTAAATCCCCGGGACCGGATAAAATATACCCAAGAGTTTTAAAAGAAGTCATAAATCAAGTAGCAGAACATCTTACGCAAATTTTCAATTTATCCCTAGAGAGTGGAATTGTTCCTCAAGACTGGAAGATGGCAAATGTAACGCCAATATTTAAGAATGGATGTAAAGAGACTGCCAGCAATTTTCGCCCTATAAGTTTAACTTCCGTAGTTGGGAAACTCCTTGAAACTCACATTTCCAATACAATTGTAGAGCATTTAGAAAAGAATAAACTCCTAAATGATTCTCAGCATGGCTTCAGGAGAAAGAGATCTTGCCTCACAAATTTACTAGAGTTTTTTCACTATATAAATACCTTGTACGACAATAATAGATCGGTTGACATTTTGGATCTAGACTTCCGAAAGGCATTTGATAAAGTTCCGCATAAGAAGTTGATGTGTAAAGTAAGAGCCTTTGGAATAAAAGGCGAAATTGCAAAATGGATAGAAAATTGGCTTACGGATAGAAAACAGCGAGTAGTTATAAACGGACAAGCGTCAGAATGGGTTTCCGTTTGTAGTGGCGTCCCGCAAGGCTCTGTCCTTGGCCCGTTACTATTCATTATGTACGTTAATGATATAGATGATGGCCTACTATCGAAAATTTCTAAGTTTGCTGATGATTGTAAATTAGGAAAAGGGATAATTACTGAACAGGACGTTCAAGAATTTCAAAATGATATTGATAAAATAGTAAGATGGACGGAAAAATGGGAATTGCCCTTAAATCTTGAAAAGTGCAAAATAATGCATATTGGTTATAATAATCCAAGGAGAGAATACAAACTGTTCGACAATGAGATCAAAGAAACTGAAAATGAAAAAGACCTAGGTGTCTACATTACAAACGATCTAAAGTTTTCACGGCAGTGCATCGAAGTCGAAAAGAAAGCGCAAAGGATTCTTGGATATATAAAACGCCAAATCACTTTCAAAAATAAGATTACAATTCTGAATATGTACAATGCACTAGTAAGGCCACAATTAGAATATTGTTCCCAAGCCTGGTCTCCTTACTTAAGAAAAGATATTGAGAAGTTAGAAAAAGTACAAGCCAGAGCCACGAAATTGATTCCAGAACTAAGGAATTATAATTATGAAACAAGATTAGAAAGATTAAATTTATTCAGCCTTGAAACAAGAAGATTGAGAGGTCAATTAATAGAAATGTTTAAAATACTAAAAGGAATAGAAAATGTCGACTCTAATATTTGGTTTCAGTTTAGCACATCTACTACGCGATCAAACGGAATGAAAATAAAACCCAAGAATTTTCGCACAAATATATGTGGGAACTCATTTGCGTATAAAATTGTGAACAAGTGGAATCAATTACCAGAGGATGTAGTGAAATGTAATACAGTAGAAAATTTTAAAAAGAAATTAGACAAAATTTTAAGAAATCTAACATAATATGTGACGTGACTAATAAGTTAAAATAAAATTTATATGCTAATTTTAAGATTTACAAAATATTAATTGTATTTATTATAAAATATATTTATTGTATGCAATCATAATAAAATGCTTTTTGACATGAATATGTTGTAAATATTTCTTATAGCTCAGAATCATTAACCAAAGACAAAGAACGAGTTTATGTTCTAATATTGGACGAGAAACCCTAATCTAAGTTGAATGTATATATATATATATTAGCATGTAAAATATTATATAGAATAAGTAAGTTATGAGAGAACAGCAAATTGACAAAAAAGAGTTAACTCTTGCATTTGTAGCACAAGTAGCATAATAAAAAGTCTGGATGTAGCAAATAAATACAAAAAAATAAGTACCTCCATTGAAATGGAACGAATTTTCTTTTGAGGTACTTACTATCCTTGTAACACTCTCTCTGTCTCTCTGTCTCTCTCTCTCTCTCTCTCTCTCTCTCTCTCTCTCTCTCTCTCTCTCTCTCTGTCTGTCTCTGTCTCTCTCTCTCTCTTCACTTGGAGCTGGGTACCACCAAGTACAGGACTGTTACAGTTTATAGACCCCCATCCTCGACGGAGGATCAAGACAGGGACCTCTATAATCAACTGAATCAGTTAACTGAAGGCAGGGTGAGTATCGTCATGGGGGACTTCAACACTCACGTTGACTGGGCAACCAGAGAAACCCGCATCGACAACATACGGCTCCTTAACTTCGTAAATGAAGGATTCTTCACTCAATGGGTGAGAGAACCAACACGAGGTGCAAACATCCTCGACCTAGTTCTCACATCCGAGGATAACATCATTGAGGAAGTTAGTGTAGATGAGGAGCTAGGTGGCAGCGACCACCGCCTCATCAGGTTCTGCATTCGAGTCCCAGCTCGCGAAGCAGTAGCTCGTGCTGCAGCCAAGCTGAACTTCAGAAAGGCAAATTTCGCGGGACTTCGTGCTGGCGTGGCAGCGATAGAGGTGGTAGATAGTGACAAAGTCGAGCAACCATGGAAGAATTTCAAAAACTCATTCATGGCCCTGCAGTCACGATTCATTCCATCAGAACGCGGCCGAGTCGGAGCTACTCAACCCAAGTGGTTCACCCCCGAAATCGGGAGAACCCTACGGAAGAGAAAAACCGCCTATCGCCAAGCGAAGAACACTGGAGAATTCGAGCACTACAAAAGTCTATGCCGAAGTGTCAAGTCCATGATAAGGGTGGCGAAACGCGCCGAAGAAGTCCGTGTGGCGAGACTCTGCAAAGAGAGCCCCAAGGAATTCTTCGGATACGTAAACAGCCGTAAGCCGACACGTAGACGGATCGGTCCCTTGGTGAAAGAGGATGGTGAGCTAGAGCTCAGTGACGAAGCGAATGCGACCATCCTCAACAAGTACTTCTCTTCAGTTTTCACTGAGGAGAAGAACACCACTCCTGAGCCTCGCGACAAGTACGAAGGCTCAGAGCAATTGGAGAGATTTCACTTCGAAAAGACGACAGTGCGTTCGAAGATCGACGCTTTGAACCGCTACAAGTCGCCAGGGCCCGATGGCTTCTTACCACGGGTGCTGAAGGAAGTGCGAGATGAGGTCTCCCCACATCTCTGCTCGATCTTCAGGAAATCGCTCGAGACTGGATGCGTGCCAAAGGACTGGCGAGACGCGGAAGTCACCCCCATATTCAAAAAGGGTAACGCGAGCGAGCCATCTAACTACCGGCCAATCAGCCTGACGTCGGTAGTAGGAAAATTGATGGAAATTATCCTGGTTGACGAAATAACGCAGCACGTCGAGTCCAACCACCTATTGAGGAATTCCCAACACGGGTTCTGGCGGCACAGGTCATGCCTAACGAAGCTTTTGGAATTCTTCCACTTCGTGTTCAGCGAGCACGACCGGGAGAAGGCGGTGGATGTCATCTACCTCGACTTGAAGAAGGCCTTCGACAAGGTGCCCCACCGCCGATTGCTGAAAAAGGTTCGAGCGCTATGCATCGCCGGAGCTGTAGGTGACTGGATCGAAAAAACTGGCTGCATAGTCGAAGGCAGCGAGTAGTGGTGAACGGGCAAACGTCCGGTTGGCTACCGGTAACAAGCGGCGTTCCCCAAGGCTCCGTGCTGGGCCCCCTACTCTTCATCATCTATGTAAACGACATAGATGATAGCATAACTTCTAGGATTTCCAAATTTGCTGACGATACCAAACTAGGTATGAACGTGGCAGACGCGGAAAACGTCGAGAGACTCCAAGCCGACTTAAGGAAACTCGGGGAGTGGTCAGACAAATGGCAAATGCCGTTCAATGTCGAAAAGTGCAAGGTGATGCACATCGGCCACAGAAATCCCCAAGCCGTCTACAGCCTCAAAAACTCGGCGCTCGAGTGCACAGACATGGAAAAAGACTTGGGAGTCGTGATCACCAGCGACCTCAAGTTTTCCAAGCAGTGCATCGAGGCGGAGAAGAAAGCCCAGAGAATCTTGGGGTATATCAAGCGACAGTTTGGGTATCAGAACAGGGAAATCGTTCTCACTCTCTTTAATTTCCTGGTCCAACCTCACCTGGAGTACGCAGTCCAGTTTTGGAGTCCATCCCTTCAGAAGGACATCGCCCGACTGGAGCGAGTACAAGCCAGGGCGACCAAACTGATCCCCTCGATCAGGCACAAAAGTTACGAAGCCCGCCTAGAAGAACTAAACCTCTTCTCACTGGAAACCCGATGACGGCGCGGTCAATTAATCGAGGTCTTCAAAATCCTCCGAGGTATTGACCACGTAGGCAACGGGGACATGTTCCAACTAAGCGAGGGCGTAACGAGAAACCACGGCTACAAAATTGAGCTGCCGCGTTATCACCGGGACAGATGCGGGAACTTCTTCAGTTACATTATCTGCAACGAGTGGAACGCGCTTCCGCCAGAAGTCGTGAACAGCGACTCTGTGGAGCAGTTCAAAAGGCGCCTGGATAAAGTCCTGGTTCGCTGACAGGCTCACGAGTCCCTGACTCGTAACAAGTACCCTCTCGTATGGACCGTAAGGTCTTCTAGGGTACTTCTTTTCCTTGTGATTCCTTGTGACTCTCTCTCTCTCCCTCTCAAAATAAACCAGAGGGAGAGGTGACGCCCCCTTGTCGCGGGAAGAGAGCTTGTGTGGACCTTTGACTTTTCGAACTATGTCGGCGGGGGTACCTCTTCTGGGTACCCCTGGCAGGGCTTCCCTTGTCGATTTGGTCGTAAACGAGGTTCCAGACTAAGTGCGTCATCTTTTCTTTTTTCTACTCTATCCTTCTCTTTTTTTAACTTTCATCTTACTTCCCACTTATACAAAAAGAAAAAAAAACAACAAAAAAAAGCCTACTCCTATCATGTCACTCTCCCTCTATCTACATATAAGGACCTGGCAGCTACCTCACGCGTCAGAAGAGAGGCTTTGGAACCTCTATAAACAACGCCAATCGACGCTCACTGGTTGCGAGAGACTAGGACTAGAGGGGTCTTAGGCGTTGGGGCACGATGAATGGGATGAGGGTAGTGCCCCGTTAACCCCTTCCCTGGCGCGTAATTATTGACCGTTCCCAGTGCCCGTTGACGGGTGCCTCTGGTAGCATCGGTCCGAGGTGACGGCCCTTTGTTCCCAGGTTGGTTGCCAGGCCAATAAAAAGCCTTGGGTCGAGTTCCTTGGTGTGGCGGGATATCCATTGAACGCTACTCCGAGATCCTGGCCGTTGTGAAGGGAACTAGTAGGAGTTTAGTAAGGGGTGTGCTTCGTTGTTGTTCACCTGGTGAAAAATCGATGGCCCCTTCGGGGACCATCTGTGCTGCTTGGTTGGGAGCCACGGCACGCCGAGGCTTGACGACTCGGTCGGACGAACAGCAGCACATGGAGCGTGCCTTCTGGAAGACTCCGAAACGACTCCGATCAATAGGCGGGAGCGACTCACGCGGGGAGAACTCACCAACCCCTTTTTATATATTGATTGGTCACAAGCTTAAGAAATAGAGGGTTCAAATTGGCAGGAAAGAAAGGTCCAGCAGCGCCTAAATTCACGTGTGCCACATGTAAGAAGGACAAGTGGTGCGTTGACTTCCCGGAAGGCTGCTATGCGAAATGCCACCCAGACAGTGTATGCACCACTTGCATTTTAAAGAAGGAAGTGGAGGAAGTAGTCGCCTAATACAGGGAAAGAACTACAGACCTCGAACAGAAAATCGAGAGGCTCAAGGAGGAGCACTCCCACCAGATCCGCAGGCTCGAAGAGAAATTAAACGATCTCTCGAGTCCTGTGGCAAACACCACCTCTGCAGAGAGCCCGTGCCCGAATATGGCAGCAACACCAAAAGGGAAAAAGAAAAAAAAGACGAAAAAGGGAAAGAAGAAAGAGGAAGAGAGAGAAATAGAAGAAGAAAAGGTAGAAGAAGTTAATGAAAAGGATGACAAGGGGGAAAAGATGATAGAGAAGAAGAAGAAGAATAAGAGGAAGAAGAAAAAAGAAAAGCCTGAAAAGACCATGATGGGGAAGAGAGAGGAATCGGAGAGCTTGCCTCAGAAAATAAAGAATCCGAGCTCAGCAGGCAAATGTGCCAAGGTCATCCTTGTGGGCGATTCCCAGGCACGGGACCTGCAGCCCCTGCTAGCGGCGCGCCTTCGCACAAGCGCTAAGGTAAGCTGCCTGCCAGGATGTGGTAACCACCACATCAGAGTAGAGGCTGAGAAATCACAGATTTCTGAGAGCTCAGTCGTTGCTCTGATGGTCAGTGGAAACGACCTCTACCTGAGAGGAGGTAGGGTAGGCCCTACAGATAAAATCCTCCACACGGTCATGGGTGCCGTGGACGACTGTGGGCTGAAAACCCGCAAGCGCGTGGTAGTCGGGATGCTCCCGAGGAGAGGTCCAACACGGACCGCTCAATCGATGAATGGGTCTTTAAACCGGCGCCTGGCAGATTTGTGTACGGCAGAGGGGGTCTTTTTTGTGGACCCGTACCGCACCTTTTATGGTAGAAATGATCTCTACCAAAGGGATGGGGTACATCTTTCCTTTAAGGGAAAGGCCTTTCTGTCGAACATGATCCAGGATGTCGTAGAGAGGACCGAAAGGAGTATCCGGCCCAGAGTGAGGGCGAACGTACGCCAGTATGCCCGTGTCACTCCACGAACGACCTTCTCAGAGGTCGCAAAAAGGGGTGCCCCGCCAACAAACAAGCCGGGAAACGGAAGAGCGTAGGGAGTCCTACAGTCGGGGACTCCCTGAAAGTTCTTATGTTCAATGCAAGGGCAATCAGGAACAAGTTTCCTGAGCTCCGTGGCCTCGTAGCGACGGAAGAACCCGAAATGGTAGCCACAACAGAATTGTGGATAAAAACGTCAAACCGAGACTTTGAAGGCGAATTCACGATTCCCGGTTACCAGCTCTTCCTGAAAGATAGGCCACACAGAGAGGGTGGCGGTGTGATGTTGTATGTCAAGGATACTCTCAACTCGACGGATTGCAACATCGTATCCGACCATGAACTACTAGGTGTTGACCTAGAGATAGGTCCTGCCAAATACAGGACCCTGGTGCTTTATAGACCTCCTGCCCAACTCGTTGAAAAGGACAGAGATCTGTACCAGGTACTAGGAGAACTTGTGAAAGACAGAGTGTGTATCGTCATGGGTGATTTAAAAACACAAGTTAACTGGGAAACCAGAGAACCCTGTGGTGAGAACGCACTACTCCTGGAGTTCACGAACAACGAGTTCCTCACTCAATGGGTGAGAGAGCCAACGAGAGGAGACAATATCCTCGACTTGGTTTTCACCTCTGAGGATGACATCGTTGAGTACCTCTCTGTTGGCGAAGAGCTCGGTGGCAGTAACCACCGACTAATTAGATTTGTAGTCAAAGTCCCCAAGGCAGAGCCTGCAACTAGTAAATCAAGGAAACTGGATTTGAGAAGAGCAGACTTTGCAGGTCTACGCGCGGGACTGACTGACGCAAGGCTAGAGGAGTGCGATGCTGTTGAAGACTTTTTGAACAGTTTCAAAACCACAGTCATGAGTCTTCAATCGCGTTTTATCCCTCTGAAATGCCCCCGTCGGTCTTCTGTTCAACCAAAGTGGTTTAATCGAGAAATCGGCCAACTGCTTAGGGAGAAGAGAAATGTGTACCGGCAATCGAAGATCTCGGGGGACTTTGACAAATACCGGAGGCTAGCCAGGAGACTGAAGTCCAGCATAAGGGCAGCTAAGCGGTCTGAGGAACTCCGAGTGGCGAGACTCTGTAAAGAGAATCCCAAGGAGTTTTTTGGATATGTGAACAGCCGTAAACCAATCCGTCGAACGATTGGCCCTTTGAGGAATGAGGAGGGGACATTAAAGCATTCAGATGCAGAAAATGCCAACCTCCTCAACGACTACTTCTCTTCAGTGTTTACTGAAGAGTGTGGTCCCATTCCCCAGCCGACGGATTCCTACTCGGGGGAAAAGCTGGAGGCAATGGACTTCACCGAAGAAGAAATAAAGAAAAAGATCGCTGACCTAAAGATGAATAAGTCCCCTGGACCGGACGGGTTTCTACCTAAAGTGTTGAAGGAAGTGTGCGATGAAGTATCACGACATCTGTGCGCTATCTTTAACATGTCAATCCGGACCGGATGCGTTCCTAGAGACTGGCGTGAGGCGGAGGTGACTCTATATTTAAGAAAGGAGACCGTAACCAACCGTCGAACTACCGACCTATCAGTCTCACTTCGATAGTCGGTAGACTCATGGAAAGCATCATGGTGGACAAAGTGACGTCGTATGTAGAGTCAAACCTGCTCCTGAGGAGTTCCCAGCACGGCTTCCGAAGGCAACGGTCATGCCTAACGAATCTTGTAGAATTCTTCCACTTCGTTTTCAGTGAGCACGATCGGGACAAGGCGGTGGGTGTTGTCTACCTAGCCTTTCAGAAAGCCTTTGATAAGGTACCACACCGCCGCCTTCTCCGGAAAGTGCGAGCGCTTGGCATAGACGGAAAGGTAGCCGGCTGGATCGAGAACTGGCCAAGTGGCAGATGGCAATGGGTGGTGGTAAATAGACAGTCTTCTGAGTGGGTGCCCGTTACTAGCGGGGTGCCTCAAGGTTCTGTCCTGGGTCACTACTATTCATCATCTACGTCAACGACATGGACGGTGACATGGTTGCCAAGATTTCCAAATTTGCCGACGATACCAAGCTTGGTATGAACGTTGCAAAGGATGGAAATACTGCCCGCCTGCAGGAAGATTTTGGGAAGATTGGGGAGTGGTCGGACACGTGGCAAATGCCTTTTAACGTGGGCAAATGCAAAGTGATGCATATCGGCCACAGAAACTCCCAATTTCAGTATATCCTTGAGGGCACTGCTCTTGAATCGAGTGACACTGAGAAGGACTTGGGTGTTACTATCACTAGTGACCTCAAGTTCTCGAAACAGTGCATTGAGGTGGAGAAAAAGGCCCAAAGGATGCTAGGCTATATTAAGCGCCAGTTTGGTTATCGGAACCAGGAGATTGTACTGTGCCTGTAAAACTCACTTGTCCGACCGCACCTGGAGTATGCCGTACAATTTTGGAGTCCTTCATTGCGAAAGGACATCGCGAGATTGGAACGCGTACAAGCCAGGGCAACCAAGCTGATTCCCTCTATCCGACATAAAAAATATGAGGATAGACCAAGGGAATTAGATCTGTTCTCGCTGGAAACCCGTAGACAGCGTGGTCAGCTCATCGAAGTTTTCAAAATACTTCGAGGGTTCGACAATGTTGACTACCGGGATATTTTCACACTGAGTGAGAACAGAACGCGCAATCACGGCTTCAAACTTGAACTGAAGCGTTACAACCGCAATCTGTGTGGAAATTTTTTCACCTACAGTATCTGCGGTAAGTGGAACGCACTTCCAGTGGAAGTTGTCAACAGTGAATCTGTTGACCAGTTTAAGTCAAGACTAGACAAGGTCTTGAAAAGTGGCCGTTTAGGGACGCAAAACAAATTGAGCAGCCTTGTGCCCGCTCGATTGCAGGTCCAATGGTACCCTCTTTGAATGGACCGTAAGGTCTCCTAGGGTACCTTCTTTCCTTGTTGTTACTCCTTGTTGTTTTTACTCTTTCTCTTTCTCTTTCTCTTTCTCTTTCTCTCTTTCTCTCTTTCTCTCTTTCTCTCTTTCTCTCTTTCTCTCTTTCTCTCTTTCTCTCTTTCTCTCTTT
>OZ018325.1:117938253-117995753 GCA_963969495.1 Ceratothoa steindachneri
TACATTTTCGCACCCCTACAGAGTAAATCTTTAATCAAGGCCCACAAAATGAGGCCATCCGTTGAGCGTGTGGTTAGCTACCAACAAGTAAGTAATCCCTACATTGTCCAGTAAGTCGTTCATTTGTAGTTGTACAGCCTTGGATACACAATAACCGGCAGAGATTTTCCAAACTATTCCTCGTTATGGGTTTGTTTCATCGTCACAAAACCCGTCCTCTTATCGTGCCCTAATGCCTTGGATCAACCAAGCCCCTTTCTCTTTCCAACCTGTGTTTGTTAAAAGGCGTTGTCTATAGCGGCTTACAAACCTCTTTGTAACACGGGATGAGATGGCTGGTTAGGTCTTCATAACTTAATAAGGGAAATTAGGATGAAAAGACAATAAACAAAGTTAAAAGTGTGATACTTATGGCCAGAAAGAGAGCATCAGTTTCTCTAAGCATTGCAACGAACGAACGTCCTCTTACCATTGGTCATAGTGCTAACAGTTATGGCTCTACTACAGGGGCGAGCTAAGACATAGTTGGCCATACCAAACTTGACACCCAGTTGCTAAGAAGTAAAGAGCATCGTATTAATCATATAACTTTACTTATTATAATTTTATTTTCTTCCTTTTCTTTATTTTGGGGTTGAAGAAAAATACTTTATCATTTATCTTCCTCTTACACCGTCAGAGGAAGCAAATGGCCTAAAATCTTTAGTATAGTTCGTTTGCATCTTTAAAAAATAAAGAAAAAAACAAGAACATTACTGCTAAAAAGTTCTCGATAAAAGAGGTTCTTAATAAAAAATGGAAAAGTTAGGGACGAGGAAAAATTCGAAAGGTATAGTACTGTAATAATTAAGGATGGTGTGCAACGGTTTTGAACATGTACCTGCCAGGCAACGAAGTCGGATCCTCTCATTTGACTTTCGAAATAAAGAACTGCAAGAAACAAATCTAGAAAAATACTATAAAGGAATAGTAGAGAACAGAGAGAACTACTGGTAAAAAAAGAGATAGTTGCCAAAAAACTACAAATCTAAAGAATGCGGCTAACATAAAATCTGTAGTAAGAACAAAATCTGAATCACAATCAATCATTATTCGTTCTTTTTATACATTGAAATGTCAAAAGTCATGACATAGCAGTATGTAAAGGGAGCATCAGTTTCCATGCAGCCACTGTACCGTGACTACATGGAAATTCACAGACCTGTATCAGTTGCGATCTGGCGTGTCAGTGTAAACTAAGGGTAAGCTGCTAATAGCAAGGCCACGTTAATTATCGTAGTTCAAACGGAGCATTTTAGTGGGGGCTAGATGAAAGGGATACTCAATTTCTTAAAATGTGTAAATATTCAACATCCCTCGATCTACAATGTCACCTGGGCACCTAAATAACTCGTGGAAGACATTGCCGCCCACCGTGGACAACGCAGTGGCTGACCATGAATGCAAAATGGTCATGACCAGCACTCTTTGCTTAGAGTTCTCCTTAGTAACAAACGCAACACTGGATCAAATAGCATCCACTTTTAATATAGGAAGTACCAGACGGATATCTACCGGGTTAAGGCAGAGATCTTTACTTTCCAAGGGATATGGGAGGAGAAGACCCATCGAGTGCCACAGTTAACACTACGTGACCAGACATAGGGCACTACCTTGACTCGTGGTGTCACGAATTATACCGTGGTCTAATAAGTCACGGTTCTAGTAGTTTATGGCTAATGGTAAGAGTCTTGTGTGGTTCAGACCACATGAGGCCATGGACCATAGTTGCTAACAAGGGATTAGGCAGACTGGCCGTAGTTCGAAACTAGTGTAGGTTAGAACCGCTCTCCTGCTTAAACAAGTTATTAAAGGATGACCGCTGCTTTGCACCACTTGCAGACTATTTGCATCATCCATTCGTGGATTTCGTGTACCCCTACAACGATGGAATATTGCAGCAGAATACTGCACCGTGTCATCTGGTGCAAAACGCCCATAATGATACCATTTTTTGGATCATTCACATACGAATGTAATGCAGCATTTATGAACCATGCGGACCGAGGTCTATTCGCACCCAAGATCCATGACTTACAAATATCAGGGAATTGTAGTCGGCTTTCGAGATCAAATGAATCACTATCTCTCCACTTGTCTTGCATTCATTTGTGGAATCGATGCAACGTGCAGTTGCGGCACTGGGGATGGGGGGGTAGAGTAACCTTAAATCTTACACTTGAGTAAGCAATAAATGCAACATGGACCACAAGGAAAATAAATGAAGATTCAGTATTTTTGAACTTGATTTCAATTTCGAAAGTACTCGGAATCTTCATTTATTTTCCTTGTTCTTTGTGGCATAATATGAATCTAACTTAAAGAAAGAGAAGATAAACTCAATAATATTTTTCAGGGAAAATGTAATTTCCTAAATGCGAAAAAATCGGTGCAGAGTTGAGAATCAAAGTAAGCACTCTGAGGCAGCGAGCAACTGCTTTAATCTCAATTAAAACAACCCCTTAGACCCTATTACTTCCTCAGTGTGCTTGGTTCGATCCTCAACTCTGCACTGATTTTTTTCGCAATTAGGAAAATACATTTTCCCAAGAAAAAAATGATTCTATTCATCTGTTTCTGCGGTATGATTGATTTATTTCTATCATTCTCTCGCGGTCATGATAGAAAGAGATATATATATATATATATATATATATATATATATATATATATATATATATATATATATATATATATATATATATATATATATATATATATATATATATATATATATATATATATATAATATATAAATAAATTAACTGAAGTAACTCTTCACACAACAAGAATTAGATAAAATCCTTAAATTCAATAATTTCTAAGCAAGGGCGTTGGGAATCCCGACAAAAATTCCCCTAAAAAACAGCTGATTCATTTTCCTAAATAAAACTTCTTCCAGGAAAAGAAAAGTAATCTATAGCCAAGGAAGTTTGTTATCCTTTCCCCCTTTTCAATCTAATCGGACATTGAAACGAGGCTATTCTGGGATCAGCAAGAGTATTTACTTTAGATTGTTTAATCCCCTTTTTCATCTAGTGTTGGGTCTATTCAGGCTTGAAAATATAGTTTGAGATTTAAAAGATAAAAAAAGTTACTTGAGAGCACCAGTATTTCTAGAGGTTTTGAGGTCGGGAGGAAATGGCTCTCATCCAGATTTCAGTTTGGGGAGGAGGCATTGACCCTGGCACACCATTACCCCTCCTAGGGGAGAGGGGCACCAGCTAGAGATGTAGAATGACTTCTTGAACAACGCCTTTCAAAGACTATGCCCAATATTCGTTAATTGGTATGAATAGAATATTTACCACAAATCTCATAGGATAGTCACTATCATAAGAAAGACCTATTATAGTAATTGGTTTATATATTATATATATAATATTTTATTAAAAGCTTTTAGCTTAATCTTTGTTACTTTATCTGAGTAAAAGAGAGGAAAGAGAAGATGAGGGAGACAACGACTGCAGTAGCAAATATAAGCGAAATCTGAAATGAAATGAAAGGGAAAGTGGGAGAAAAAGTTTTAGATCCCCGTACCCCTACCTCCCTCACCTCTCGACTAGTCCCTCCCGGAGGAGGGACCCGGTCGGTAGGGGGCGAGGCCCGGTTCCCCCGAATTTCCCCGGTGCCCTCCTCCCTCTGGGCCTGAAGGCCCCAAGGGAAAAGAGCTCTGGAGACGGGGAGAGAAGAAGGGGAAGAAGAAAGAAGTAAGGATAGGACAGACTGAAATAAAGTCAAAGGTTTGAAAGTTGACCAAGTTGCCCTGTGGACCTGCTTAACGGGGGACCCGGACCCCGGTGTTTTTATGTTTCCCTAGCTTTTAATTGTTACTACATATTTGCTGTACCTGTCCCTGGTGTTAATGTTTGGCCCATCTTTGGATAGCGGTAAAGGAGGAAGATGATTGAAGTGGAAGGAAGTTGGAGGTTTGCAGAGAGGTGCAAGTTGCGTGGAGGTCACGCTAATCTCTGTACTATAAACTAATTTTCGAGTTAAGTTCGAAATAAGTTAGAGTTAAAGTGTGTCTGTTTGTTTATTTAGGTGGTTGTTTTGTTATTATGTTATGTGTGTATGAGATAGGCGTTCAAACCGTTGTTAGCGTTATTTGTTTTCCTGCTATATTAATAACTCGAGTTTGCATGATTTTTGTAGCATAATTCTTGTATCTGTATCTGTTATGTGGGCTCCCTTGGTTGTTTATTCATTTACTTCTCTTCTTTATTCATGTTTTTTCCTTTTTTGTTCATTTGCACTTTTTGGTTAGTTTTGTCATTCCTTGTAGATATCAAGTCCAATCCAGTGAGTTTGTCATTATTTGGGAAATTTTTGTCACAATCGGGTTACCTTATTTTGTTTCACACCTCTTCCCTTTGGTCCGATTTGTTTTTAGCACTAGGAAACGGCATATGTTGTCTCCTTCCTCCTCCTCGTGCCATTTGATTATTTAATTCCTCTCCTATTTCTTTTTGTGTTTTTTTCCGGTTTTTTTTTGCTCTTTTTTCAATTATTTTGTTTAATGGTTATATTTTCGCTTCGAAGTGTAAGTTTCTTTGTTTTTTCCTCTCTAATCGTCGCATGTTCGTAATTATGTATACTGCCTTATTCTGTATACGTTGCATTCTCATTAGATTGCTTCTTGAAACCGTATACATGTCAATTGTTGGATATATTAAAGTAGGCTGTATCATGGCCTGGTAGATCTTTCTTATTTTTCTGTTTAGATTCCTTAATCTGTAGAGTAAAGTAAGCATGACTCGTGTTTTTATTCTTTCGGTCACGTGTTTCTTGTAACCATTTTTGGTAAGTCATGCCTAAAATCTTGCCTTCACCATTATATCTGTATCGCTCTCCATCTACGTAAACGTCAGATATTTTTGGGCAACACATGGGTATAATTTTAAATATATCTTATTCGTTTTAATTTTCCACTTTCATTCATACTTGGTTAGATTTTTTATTTCTGTTGCCGTTACTCTGGCCTGGGTCTGAAGGTTGCGATAAACAAAGGGAATTAATTGAGTGAAATCATCTACGTATTGTATGTTCACACAGCCCTCGTTTCTGGGTGGGGTAATGTCCAATGTATACACTGAGTATAGCAAAGGACTTAAACACCCTTCCTGCGCTAGGCCCTCATTAAGCTTGAATCTTTCACCTTGGCAATTCCCCCTGTCTATGTATGCATATCTTTCAATGACGTAGTCGCATAAAATTCTTTCCAAATAGTTGTTCATTTGGAGATTTAGAATTTTATGTTGTATGCCTCTTTGCCAGACTTTATGGAATGTTTTCGATACGTCCCGGCATACAATGTCCATACTGCATTTCTCTCCTTTCACTTTGCTTATTTTTTCTGTAATCACGCTGAGGGCTATCTCCGTAATTTTGTTCTTTCTGAAGCCGAATTGTTGATTATTCCAGCGATTGTTTTTTTTGAGATTCATTTAATCTTGTGTTCAGGATTTTTTCACACCTTTCCGATGAAGTCGAGAAGGGATATAAGTCGGAAGTTTTCGACCTCCGAAGGTGTTTTTCCCGGCTTTGGTATGAATATCATTTTGGCTATCTTTATACAGGCGTTAAACACGTTCCTTATTCCCTTGAGTATATTATCCGGTGCTTCTATATAGTTTTTTGGGGTGAGGCCCGATTTGCCAGGGGCCTTTTGTTTGAAATTTAAAAAGGTATTCTTTAATTCCTCGATTGTGATTTTGGCGTCAAATCCTTCGTTCGCATACCATTCCTCTTCTACGTAGTGATATGGGAAAGTCTTCTCAATCCGTTCATTCAGTTCGTCAATTATTTGGTTTTCGAAGTCTATATCGTAGTTTTCGTTTTCCTATTCGCCGATGTTAAACGCTGCTTTCCAGTGTTCCCTGAACAATTTTTCAATCGCGTGTTCATCTTTGATTAATTTCCCGTTTCTGTCCTTAATCTTTATTTTTTTCTTTATCATTAGCATTTCCCATTCTTTTTATCTTTTTTCAAAATTCTCGGGGAAATAACTCTTTGTCAATATTTTAAACGGCTATGTCCCCGTATTCTTTTTGTCCGTTATGGCACTTGGTTCTCTCTTCTTCGTTCTCAGATTGTGCTATTTTTTCCTTGATGTTCCGTTTATTATGTCCTCGTTTATCGCTTTTATTTCTGCATTCTTAGCTTTCATTTCGTTTGTCCATATAAAGTATTTAACTGTTTTGTAGGTGTTTCTGGGTATTGCAATCGCATCAGTTGTTTGTATTCGCGTCCATATTTTTTCCAGCTCGCCCTCGATTTCTTCTAAAGTAGCTTCATTTAGTCTGTTTGGTGCGTAGTCATTCAATTCTTGTTTGTATTTATCCCAGTCTGCTCTATGGTATGCCTTCCATTTTTTAGCGGGTATTTGTATTGGTTGCTGATTCACAGTGATTAGTGTTGCTGTGTGGTCGTTGCAGATAACATCTATAGTTCCATGTGGTAGTTAAAAGAAATGTTATTGTTAGCTAGCCAAATGTCTGGAGTTGTCGCTGTTCTGTCTTTAATTAGCGTTAGGTACTCTGGTCGTATTCTTCGTATTATCCGTCTGTCTATTAGAGCTTGTAGGTCTTTTCCTGTTTGATTTTTGTTCCTATATCCTGTGTACGTGCAGCTTGAGTTCAGGTCTCCCAAAAACAAATTTGGAAGTCTATTGTTAAATATTCTCAAAGTTATTTATTTGGAGTCCCGGTCGTCGCGGTGGTTGGTATCCCGTAGCGATTATTTTATTGGTTAACTCCATTTTGACCTCAATTGCGAGGTAAGATTCGGTTAGTCTTTGCTTTGTTTTGTACTCTATTCCTTTCTTTATTGCTATTGCAGCTCCGTCATGTGCTTCGTTTGTGTGATTAGTCACTATTACGTCGTAGTTCCATATTTTTAGTTTGTGAGTAAAGGTTAATCCCATGACTTGAAATTAGAATGATGTCGGGGTCTATTTCTCTAAAGATATTTCCGTGTTTTTTCTTTATCCTTCCAGCCATTCGTATTTATCTGTAGAATTCTTAATTTCCTTATCCATCTTGTTTGTATGTTCTTAAGCGGTTCTTCTCTATGGGAGAGTGGAGGGATTACGTAAATTTATTTGTATTTTTAACCTGGTATTTCTGCACTTTCTCTCTGTCCTTGCTGAGGTCTGACTGTTATCCATTTCACATTTGGCGGTTGGCATTTCCGGTATTTGGTCGCTTGGCCAGGTGTCCCTAGTCGATTTCCTTTTTCCTTTTCTTTTTTTTGCGCTCGTTTCTTTTTACGTTTTTCTTATTATTCTCGTCGGTGCTGCTCTCAGATTCCGTTTCCTCGCTTTCTGTGTCTTCCTCTTGTTCAGATTCGGTTTCCTTTCCTTGTATTTCTTCCAAGAATTTCTTATTTGTATCTTTTGAAATTTTTGTTAAATATAGCCGATGATTCCATATTTTACGGGAATTTGATTGGCTCCAGCCCATTTTCCGTAAGCATAGAGTTCAACGTAGTGGCATGTTCATGTTCCTTCAAGCGTCATTTGAGTGGTTGTTCCATTGTTTTTCGTTGCTGCTGCTGCCGCCGCATATGAGGTGTTTCTTGTTCCTTCTTTTCTTTGTGGTGTTTCAATTTCTTTTCTCTTTATTATTTCCTTTCGCTTCGGATATTGCATCGCCATTGTTCTGTGTCTCCCTCCGCAACTAACACACCTTTTCGTGGAGTTTGTGCAGCTCCTAGAAGAATGTGGGCCACTGCATTCTGAACATATTTCTCTTTCCTTTCTTGGGCAGTTTGCGGTGATGTGGTCTTCCACTTTGTAGCATCTAAAACATATTTGTATATTGTGATACTGGTCCCTTTGAATGTTACAAGTTGGGATTCTCATATTGTATGCGAAGATTCCCTTCTCTAGTGCCTTTGTTGCAATCTCAGTCGAGTCGCACACTATTTTGAATACATGCGTGTCTTCCTTAAATTTGATTGTCGTGTATCTTCATCCAGGGCTGTTATTCCATTATTTTGTTTTATTTCATCTGGGGAGTGTTCCCCCACCCATGATTCTACCTTAAGGCATACGATGCTTTGGTTGGCAATAATCTGGGGTGGTACTTTAGCCTCTACGTCGATTTTCCTTAAAGTGATGATTTCTGCCGATGAAAGTAGGAGTTAGACATCGTTATTTTCCGCCCATATGACAACAAATCCATTAGCTGTTTCTATGCATTTGATCAAGGCGATTTGTAAATCCTTGAAAATGCTTTGTGCTACATCCTGTGGGTCTCCGTTTTATCCCGTTATGAATTAGCCGATGTAGGAGCCTTTTGCTGAAGTCCTGTGGGTCCATGTTCAATTTTTCATGCCCCGGGGAAGGGCGGGGGTTCTCTGTAAAAATAATGTAGTAGATTATTTACCCCCATTCTACTATTGGGAGAAGTCCCCCTGTCTGTTCCTAATACTAGCTCACCTGCCTGCTCTGGATCGCACACTCCCCGACCACCCTACGTAATTAGGCCTAGTCTTATAAGCGATCCTGCAGTCAGATTAGTACTTATCACCAATAACCGGGCTCCTTCTCTGGCCCCATAACGGGGATTCCTTCGGGAGTTCACTACCTTCCACTACTGACTGCTTCCGAGACCTTGCTGCTAGTCGGGTTAAACTGTGCTAGATGGAAATAAAGTAGGAGTGTTTCAGATATAAAAAGGTATAGTATGAGATAGGAAAAAATTAAGATCACCGCGTGGAGTGATTCCCTGCAAATGAGAAACGGGAGATCTCTCCAATCGTGCAAATATTTCTTCTTTCTTCTCTTTGGTATATACTCAAACGTATATAGGAAATGCTCTCTTCGCAAAGTTATTTCAAGTCAAAAGATTGATGTAACTTATGAGTGTGTAGATCGCTGTGAGTTGTTAGATGAACTGAGCCGTCCAGACTTTAGCAGAAGGAATCAAACCCCTGGTAAAGCTGGCGGCAAAAAGGGTTCATACCCTGCCCCGGCTGAAACCAGGGCTCCTCCCTCTTCCCCCAGCGTGACCGTTTCCCGTAAAGCGAAACGGCCACGCGCCTCCACCGAGTCGTTAGACTCACAGGAGGCAACACCCCTGAAGATGGTCGCTAGGCCATCTTCCGGGGTTCCTAAAGCTGTTCCCCAAAAGGAGGACAGCAACAAAGGAGCTTCGGCCCCTTCGCCCACGCCCCGAGGTGGAGCGAGTGGCTCGGAGACGGTGGTTCCTCGAAAAGAGGTAAACCCGCCTCCGAAGCCGCAACGCCCGCCTAAGGTTTCGAGGCGGAGGGAGGAAAAGACTCGCATGGCGAGCCTAACCTCCCCCAATAAGTCCTCGAAGGCGACAGCGCCTTCAGCGCTTTGTCCGGCCAACAGCGCCCGGGGTTCTGCCCCCGGGAAGCGTACGGCCATTCCCGTGAGGGTCTTTAATTCGAGGAGGGCCCCCGCGTCTCCTCCGAGCTAGGCCTGGAGGGCATATTCCTTCAATGGAATTGCTGTGGACTCCGGGCCAACTGGGAGGAGCTGCGGAGGCTCGTCTCGTCCCGTTCCCCGTTAGCTATCTATTTGGAGGAGACTATGCTAGGCGCGTGCCCGCTGCCTGCCCTCCCGGGGTATAAAGGTCTTGCGACCCCACCACCGCGGGATGGCCGGGCTGGGGGATGCGCGGTTTACACCCGGCATGATGTCTCCGTTCTTCCTTTCTCTTTAGATACCTCCTTTCAGGCAGTGGCTGTGCAGCTGCACCTGGATAGGAGGTATACTATCATTTCTGCGTACATTCCACCGTCAGCTGACTTCGACGCGGGGGACTTGCGCCGCGTCGTGGAACGGTTGCCGAGGCCCTATCTATTGCTTGGAGATCTGAACGGCAGGCATCCTCTCTGGGGAGATTACTCCATAAATCCCAGGGGACAAGTCCTTGCCGATCTGATCGAAGAGCTCTAGATGGGCGTCCTAAACGTGGATGAGTTTACGCATCACTGTCCGAGAACCACTTCATTTTCTTGCCTTGACCTATCTTTGTGCTCTTCGGATGCACAGCCTGATTTTGATTGGAGGGTGGTCGATGACCTCCATGGTAGTGATCACTTTCCCATTCAAATATCATTTTCAGGGCAACTGCCGCCTGAGAGACCACCTTGGTGGTGCTTGGCGCGGGCGCGGTGGCCTGCATTTCAGGAAATGACTGAATTCTCTATCTCAGTCGAGGAGTTTAGGTCGGTAGATGAGGCCGTTGAGTTCTTCTCCGGCAACCTCATCGCCGTGGGCCTGACTATTATTCCTAGGACGTCTGGCTGTTTTGCACGCCGACCACTCCCATGGTGGTCAGCTGAGTCTGAGACGGCCCTCAAACAGAAGCGTTATGCCTACATGCGCTATAAGCGCCGCCCGAACGATTTCACTGTCGCTGAATTTCGTCGGGCTAGGGCTAGGTTCCAGTATATTTCGAAGCACGCCCGCCTCTCTTCTTGGCGGGCATACGTGTATTCACTTAACGGGAAGAACCCTTTAGCTGAGGTGTGGAAGTGAGTCAAAAGGATTCAGGGCAAGTTCTCGCAGGCCCCCCCTCCCATTCTCCAGGAGAATGGGACCGCAATCTCGGACCCCGCGTCCGTGGCGGAATCCTTAGCGACCGCTTTCTCCGCATTGTCTAGCCGTGATGCTGCTCCGCCAGCATTCAATGCACGTCGTGATGTCGCGGAAGGCCGCCGGCTGGACTTTACCTCCAGAGGCGGAGAACCCTTCAACGACAAGTTTACTGTGAGTGAGTTGCGTTCCGCTCTCGCTCCGTGCGCGGACACCGCCCATGGTCCGGACGATGTCCCGTACGCCATGCTTCAAGACCTGGGTGAGCAAGGCATGGCCTTTCTGTTAGATCTGTTCAACAGGATCTGGGTGGAAGGTCTTCTCCCAGACTCGGGCGATTTGCTACTGTGCTCGCCTTTCGCAAGCCGGGGAGAGATCACTCTACTCCGACCGGTTTCCGCCCAATCTCTCTAACCTCTTGCGTGTGCAAGTTGATGGAGAAATTGGTAAATGTTAGATTAGCCTATTTCCTGGACAGCGGAGGCCATCTGTCTTCCACACAGTGCGGCTTCCGTAAGTTTCACTCCACGTCGGATGCTCTGCTCCGACTGGAAAATGCCGTCTGCGAGGCTTTCCTTCGTAGACAGCACTACGCCACGGTGTTTTTAAACTGGAAAAGGCCTATGATACCGCATGGCGATACAGTATCATGGATACTCTCCACACGATGGGGGCGAGGGGGCGCCTCCCAATGTTTATATCTGAATTTTTGCGAGATCGTCGATTCCGCGTACGGGTGGGGGGAGCCTTTTCTGCCCCAAAGGAGCAGGAAGAGGGTGTCCCGCAGGGAAGTGTCCTCAGTGTCACACTCTTTGCCCTGAGCATCAACGGCATCACCTCGGTGCTGCCAGAAGATGTTCTCGCTACGCTCTACGTGGACGACCTTTCGATCTCTTTTGGCGCGGCCCAGATGCCAACTCTGGAGCGTCGACTCCAACAGGCATTGAACAGAGTCTCTCGCTATGCCGAAGTGCACAGGTTTCGGTTTTCTTTGGCCAAGACTAAGGTGGTGCACTTCTGCCGCCATCCACGGCTTCACCCCGACCCAGATTTGTTTCTTAATGGGGTGCGCCTGGATGTGGTGGAATCGCACCGTTTCCTTGGTCTTGTATTCGACCGACGCCCCACCTGGGAGGCTCATATTCGCAGCCTTAGGGTCTCTTGTACCCTCGCCATGGACATTCTCCGTTCCGTGACGTTCAGCGCTTGGGGCGCTGATAGGGCTACCACCTTACTTTTTTATCGATTCCTTTGTTTGCTCGAAGCTCGACTACGGATGCGAGTTTTATTCATCCGCCGCCGAGCGTTTATTGCGGAAGGTGGATTCAATCCACCACACCGGCCTTCGCCTTGTGACCGGTGCCTTCCGCACTTCCCCCATTGAGAGCCTGTCGGTCGATTCTGGAGAGATGCCACTCGCTCTGTGCCGCGTGCAGTGCATCACTCGCCTGTACGCGCGAGCCCGGCGCCTCCCTCAGTTGCCAACAGCTCTCACTGCATCCGCAGCTGATCTCGATGGTGCCTATGCCGCCGAGAGACGCCAGTCATACCCTAAGCCCTTTGGGTTTAGGGCCAGGAAACTCCTTCCAGAGGTAGATATAGCTTTCGGGCCGATGGCGCCCCTGGTTCTGCCCAGGACGCCACCCTGGAAGGTACCACATTTGGCTATTTGTCGCCACGCCTCTGCTCCCAAAGCTTGGAGAACACATCGTGTCACGCTGGTACCGTGCCAGTGTATACGGATGGCTCCAAGTCCCAAGAGGGGGTCGGCTTCCACGCTGTATCCCCTCTGTTTGAAGTCAGCGGGGCTCTACCAGGCGCTGCGTCTGTCTTCACGGCCGAGCTGGTGGCAATACACCACTCGGTACGGGAGATTACGCGACGTGCCCGGTTCGGAGACCGGATTGTGATCTATAGCGACTCACAAAGCGCCCTGAGTGCTCTCGGGGCATTGGAATCTCCGCATCCCCTGGTTCGCGATATCCGTGACGCCACGGTTTTGGCGAGCCGGGCAGATGTCGAGATTATCTTCTGCTGGGTTCCTGGACATGTAGGAATTGCGGGGAATGAGCGCACCGATGAGGGCGCCAAAGAGTCCGCGAGTAGTCCGCGACCGGATCAGCGTTTCGCTCTTCCTCACACCGACTACATGGCAGGAATACGGGCAGCTCTTCGGACTGCTTGGCAAAGAGGATGGGAGACGGTCGAAGGGAACTTAAAGTTGCGTGCCATTGCGCCGCGACTGTTCCCATGGACCTATCCGCCAATGCCACGGCGGCTTCAGGTTGCTTTCTGTCGTCTCCGAATCAGACACACTCGTGTGACGCATCGCTATCTGATGGAGCGCTCGCCTGCGCCCTATTGCAACGACTGCGTCGTCCCCCAGACTGTTCGGCACATTCTTGTCGAATGTCCCAGTCTGGGTGATCTTCGCGCACGATACCTGTCCCAGTACCGGGATGGGCGGGGTCGTTACCGCCTGTCCCTTGTGCTCGGGACAGATTCGTGCACATTGACTTGTGGACTTGTTGACTTCTTGGGGGAGGCCGGCCTTCTCCCTATTATTTAAGCAAGGTTTTTTTGTTTTGTTGTTTTTTGTATTTGTTTTTTTTGTTGTTTTTTTTTGTTTGTTTTTTTCCTTTAGTTGCACGCTCCTGCGCCGGGGGGACCTCTCCCCGACGCACCAGCTTGCTTCCTTTCCCCCTTTTGGGGTGTTGTTTTTTTTTTCTCTCTTTAATTTTATTTTAAAGTAGCCTAGAACTAGGCCAGTTTTAATACGGCGACTAATGCCCAAGTAGGCAGCCGCCAGATGAGCTCTTAAAAAAAACAAAAAAACAAATTGGTTGATAAGGGCAGGATTGAATTGATGCAATGGTTGGAGATTCAAGCTTGAGCTAGAGTATTATTTTAGTGAATATGAAATGCAAAATGGTGTAATTATGCTTGGTTGTAATGCAGAAGCAATGCCATGACATAAGTGAGGCTGAAAAAGAGCTTCAGATATAATGCTGCATTCAGCCTTTCTCACTCTATCCGGTTGTTAGGAATTACATCCCCTCTACTGCTATCTAACAGTCTCGCATATTCTTGCCCTTCTTCCCGAGCTAAAAGCTTCGGATTTCTTCCTCTCGATTTTTGGCTGTCGTGAAAGTTTCAATGAAGTTGAAATCAGGTTCGAATCCAGGCGGGGCTGAGGGGTTGATCCCACTTAAATTTCACACCCGTCTATGTTTATATTTCTTTATTAACTTATACTTGTATTCTGCTATTCAGAAAGAGTTATGTAATAATATAGAATATAAATAAAAAGTTTATTAAACCGTTGCGATCGAATGTACCTTATATGATACCTAGCCAAAATAGAAGTAAATTTCAATATAAAGATTAAATTCAGTATAAAAGCTTAACTGACTTCCAAAAACTACAACTCCTAATTTTTTGATCTATGGAAAAACATTCGGATCTGATAGTTAGTGCTCACTCCCGTGTGATATACTATCATTTATTATCATTGTTGTGTAAGCTAACCATTAATAATGTTCGATGCACAATTCGTAGACTGGTCAGATTTTTTTTTTTTTTAAAAGAGCTCATCTGGCAACTGCCTACTTAAGCATTAGTCGCCGTATTAAAAACTGGCCTAGTACTAGGCTATTTTAAAATAAAATCCAAAAAGATAAAAAAACAACACCCCCCACCCCCCCAAAAAAGTAAAAGGAAGCGAGCATTAAGCAAGCTCCTGCGTCAGGGGGAGGTTCCCTAGGGCAGGAGCGTGCGAAATATAAGGGGGAAAAAACCAAAACACATTCAAAACAAAACAAAAATAAAACCTGCTTAAATAATGGGGAGAAGGCCAGACTCACCCAAAAAGTCAACAAGTCCACCAGTCAATGTGCACGCACTCGTTCCGAGTAGAAGGGACAGGCGGCAGCGACCCCGCCCATCCTGGTACCGGAACAGGAAACGTGCGCGAAGATCACCCGGACTGCAACATTAGGCAAGAATGTGCCGAACAAGCTGGGAAGGACTCAGTCGTCACAATAGGGCGCAGGCGAGCGCTCCATCAAATGGCGATGCGTGAAACGAGTGTGTCCGATTCGGAGACGACAGAAAGCGACCTGAAGTCATCGCAGCATTGGCGGATAGGTCCATAAGAACAGTCGCGGAGGCGCGATGGAACGCAACTTTAAGTTCCCTTCGACCGTCTCCCATCTTCTTTGCCAAGCAGTCCGAAGAGCTGCCCGTATTGCTGCCATTTAGTCAGGGGGGAAGAAGAGCGAAACGCTGTTCCGTTCGCAGAGTCCTCGCGCACTCTTTGGCGCCCTCATCGGCGCGCTCATTCCCCGCAATTTCTACAAGTCCAGGAACCCGCAGAAGATAATCTCGACATCTGCCCGGCTCGCCAAAACCGTGGCGTCACGGATATCGCGAACCAGGGAATGCGGAAATTCCAATGCCCCGAGAACACTCAGGGTGCTTTGTGAGTCGCTATAGATCACAGCCAGGTTTTCCAGCACGAAATTTCGCCTGATCTCCCGTACCGAGTGGTGTTTTGCCACCAGTTCGTCCGTGAAGACAGACGCAGCGCCTGGCAGAGTCCCGCCGAGTTTAAACAGAGGGGATACGGCGTGGAAGCCGAACCTCTCTTCGCACTTGGAGCCATCCGTTTACACTGGCACGGTTCCAGCGTGACACGAGGTATGCTCCAAAAAGGTACAACGCAAAACTGCCAGCGCCGTACAAGCTTTAGCAGCAGAGGCGTAGCAACAAAAAGCTAAATGTGGTACCCACCAGGGTGGCGTCTTGGGCAGTACCATGGGTACCACTCGCCCTAGAGCTATACCTAGCTCTCGAAGGAGTTTCTTAGCCCTAAAACCAAATGGCTTAGGGTATCAATTGGGTCTCTCGGCTACATAGGCACCGTCGAGATCAGCTTCGGATGCAGTGAGAGCTTTTGGAGACTAAGGGAGGCGCCGAGCTCGCGCGTACAGGCGACAGGCGACAGGCGACAGGCGAGTAATGCACTGCACGCAGCGCAGAGCGAGTGGCATGTCCCCAGCATCGACCAACAAGCTCTCAATGGGGGAAGTGTGGAATGCACCGGTCGTAAGGCGAAGGCCGGTGTGGTGGATCAAATCCACCCTCCGCAATAAACGCTCGGCTGAATTAAAGTAGCATCCGTAGTCGAGCTTCGAACGAACAAAGGTTTGATAAAAAAGTAGGGCAGTAGCCTTATCAGTGCCCCAAGCGCTGAACGTCACGGAACGCAGAATATCCATGGCGTGGGTACAAGAGACCCCAAGGCTGCGAATATGAGACTACCAGGAGAGGCGTCGGTCTAATATGAGGCCAAGGAAACGGTGCGATTCAACCACATCCAGGCGCACCCCATTAAGAAACACATCTGGGTTGAAGTGGAGCCATGGATGGCAGCAGAAGTGCACCACCTTAGTCTTGGCCCCAAAAAACTGAAACCATTTCGCTTTGGCATAGAGAGAGACGCAGTTCAATCCCTGTTGGAGTCGACGCTTCAAAGTTGGCATATTGGCCGCGCCTAAAAGAGAACGAAAGGTCGTCCACCCAGAGCGTAGCGAGAACATATTCCAGCAGCACCGAGGTGATGCCGTTTATGCTCATGGCAAAGAGTGTGACAGTGAGGACACTTCCCTGCGTGACACCCTCTTACTGCTCCTTTGGGAAGGAGAGATCTCCTCCCAACCGTACGCGGAATCGACGAACTCGCAAAAATTCGGATATAAACATTGGGAAGCGTCCCCTTGCCCTCATCGTGTGGAGGGTCTCCATGATACCGTATCGCCATGCGGTATCATAGGCCTTCTCGAGATCGAAAAAATACCGTGGCCTAGTGCTGTCTACGAAGGAAGGCTTCGCAGATGGGATTTTCCGGGAGAGCCCCCGTAAGGAGGGCGACGATTTGCCATGCTGGCCGCGGTGCTGACGGGCTCCAGCCCTCCGTCCGGCCCTAGCTTAGCCACTCTTCCTTCCTTCAGATAGCCTGTATTTCTCCCCTACTTCGTCGCTTTTCAAACAACCTCTCCCACAGCTTTCTCTGGTCAGCCTCTAATTTCACAGGGTAGATGCTGACCTTCTTCTCAGCTAACCGTCCTGGATCGGGGCTGAGTGGGGAGGTGACAATGTTCCCTAACCCCTGAACTCCGGTCTAGGGTGGTTGGTTTTAAACAACCTGCTTCATCCCTTTCCATACCTTCCTCACATCCCTTTTCCCCTCGTCTTCAAAATATATCTTTTTTTACGCTATGTTCAAGGTGGAGCCACCATGCCGATGGACTGCCAGGCCACCAGGCGGGAGGAGTGGTCCCAAATGGCGGCGCCTGGCTCTGCCGGGCCTGTAAGCACCTCTTGCAGTGCGGGCTACTGCGAGAGGTGGTTAGCGATTGCGTCCCGAAAAAAACATAGAGGGTCACCATGCCCAATGATGCAAAAACAAAACCTCCTCTCAATTCCCCCTATAACGACGGAGCCGCCCTCGGGCAGCTCCACCGAAAAAATCGAGGCGTTCCCTGGGCTTGCGCAGGGGACCATCCATATTTCTCCGACCGGAGAGGAGGCTTACTCCTCTCCTTCGCCTACGGGTGCAGGGGACTCCCCCTCATCCCCTTCTATGGAGGTGCTTTCGGGCACCTCCCTTTTTTCAGCGGCAGTCCCCTCTTTTCTTTCCAAGGAGACTGCCAAGAAAACCAGCAGGCAGCCCTTAGCCAGCCGCTCCCAATCGAAGCGGCTCGATAGGGCAAACCCCTTTAGGAGGAAGAGGGAAGCCAGGCCCCTTCGGTCGCTTCCCTCAAAAGACCTACTGGCAAGAATCTTAAAACTGCCGGGATCAAGGCCTGTGCCTCCCCACAAAAGACTGGTGACGCTGCCAATGAAACCTGCAAATTCCTAGGAAGGGATGACCAACTGGAGGCCCCTACTGTGATAGACATGGTCCTTGAGGAAACCCAGCCTCAGACAGTAGTGCCTTTCATGGTGGGGAATCCGGGCTCAGCGCCAAGCACGGAACCCAAATCCGACCCTATGCAAGGTCCTCCTTAAACGGCTGGGGCCTCCGAGGCAGTACAAGGAGGGGAGGGATGTCCTCTGACCGGTGCTCCTGCGACCACCAGGACCTTTTTCTATTTCGGGAAAAGAGCTAGCTGAGGCCGGTCCATCTGGCCTAGGGGCTTCCAACGCAGAGGTGAGAAGCGGGTTCATTCCCCGCCCTATTCTCCTAAAAAGATGAAAAAGACAAGAAAGACTAAAAAGACTCGGGGCTCCTCTCCAACCGCGGGGGCTACGGGGACGAATGGGTCTGCTGCCACTTTGGCAAGCGACCAAGCTCAGATCGGCACATCCGGCCCCTCTGCTCCCCTGGGTGAGAGGCCCCCTGACTATGAAAGACAAAAAGTGCACAGGACGGAGCCTTGATGACATCGGGGCCCCTCAGTCAGAGGTTACCTGGCGTTTTCGAGCCCGCTGGCTTCAAACGCTTCTTCGTCATTCGCTCCACTAATAGAACCATTTTGTTCCTGGGTAACATGATCCATCAGAGGAGAGGATTAGCTAGTGCAATTGGTAGAGAGCCAAAGGAGCCCCGTTTCTCGGACGGGAACCTTCAGGCGAATGCGGCGAATCCCGCCAAGGCGGCCAAGATAAGTGCTCTTCGGACACTTCATGGCACCCCAGTGAGTGTGACGCCGCACTCTACCGTGAACTTGGTGAAAGGAGTAGTTTATGCGAGGGAACACGTTCCTACTCCATTGAGGACATCACCCTAGAGCTCACCGACCATGAGGCAGTCAAGGTCGAACGTGTGATGAGAAAACAGGGAGGGGCCTTGAACCCACCCCTACACTCTTCGTCACGTTCGACTGTGACAAGCTCTGAGTCAGTGCGTGCCGGTTGGTACCACTACCGCGTGAAGGCATTCGTGCCACTGCCGCGGCGGTGCTATTACTGTCTCGTTTCGGCCTTACGAAACTTTCTTGTAGACGTGCATAGTCGGGGTCACCCGAAGCTTGTGTAAATTGCTCCAAGGCCGCACACGATAAGTCCAAATCGTGTGTGGCCAAGTGTGTCAATTGCGGAGAGCCGCAAGTCGCTTCTTCAAAGCAACGTGGTGAATATCTCCTTGAGAAAGAAATCCTGGCCGTTCAGGCCCAGGATCGACTCTCATTCCGCGAGACTAAGTACTTAGTCCTGGAGCGCCCGGCTCTGCCTGGGACGACATAGGCCTCAATAGTTAGAAAGGCACACTTTGCTCCTGACCCATACAGGCCAACGAGCACGGTTGTTTCCGCGCCCATTCGGAGCCCTTCTGCGGGCTCTACTCAAGCAGGGTTCTCCCCTGGTTAAGCTAGCGGCAAAGAGGGTTCACAACCAACTTCCGCTAAAACAAGGGCTCCCCCCTCTTTGCCCAGCGTGACCGTTTCCCGTAAGGGTAAACGGCCAAGCGCCTCCACCGAGTCGTTAGACTCACAGGAGGCAACACCCCTGAAGATGGTCGCTAGGCCATCTTCCGGTGTTCCTAAAGCTGTCCCCCGAAGGGACAGAAACAAAGGAGCTTCGGCTCCTTCGACCATGCCCCGAGGTGGAGCGATTGGTTCGGAGACGGTGGTTCCTCGAAAAGAAGGCCCCTCCGCCTCCGAAGCCGCAACGTCCGCCTAAGGTTTCGAGGCGCAGGGAGGAAAAGACTCGCATGGCGAGCCCAACCTCCCCTTAAGTCCTCGAAGGCGACAGCACCTTCAGCGCTTTGTCCGGCCAACAGCGCCCGGAGTTCTGCCCCCTGGAAGCGTACGGCCATTCCCGTGAGGGTCTTCAGTTCGAGGAGGGCCCATGCGTCTCCTCCGAGCTAGGCTAGGATGGCATATTCCTTCAATACAATTGCCGTGGACTGCGGGCTAACTGTGAAGAGCTGAGGAGGCCCGTCTCGTCCCGTTCCCCATTAACTATCTTTTTGCAGGAGACCATGCTAGGCGCGTGCCCCCTGCCCCCTGCCCGCCCTTCCGGGGAATAAGGGTCTTGCGACCCTACCACCGCGGGATGGCCAGGCTGGAGGATGCGCATAATTTCTCCGTTCTTCCTTTCTCTTTAGGTGCCTCCTTTCACGCAGTAGCTGTGCGGCCGCACCTGGATAGTAGGTATACTATCATTTATGTGTACATTCCACCGTCAGCTGACTTCGACGCGGGGACTTCCGCCGCGTCGTGGCACGGTTGCCTAGGCCCTATTTCTTGCTTGGAGATCTAAACGGCAGGCATCCTCTCTAGGGGAGATTACTCCATAAATCTCGGGGGACAAGTCCTTGCCGATCTGATCGAAAAGCTTGAGATGGGTGTCCTAAACGTGGATGAGTTTACGCATCACTGTTCGAGAACCGCTTCATTTTCTTTTCTTGACCTATCTTTGTGCTCTTCGGATGCACAGCCTGGGGAGATTACTCCATAAATCCCAGTGGACAAGTCCTTGCCGATCTGATCGAAAAGCTTGAGATAGGTGTCCTAAACGTGAACGAGTTTACGCATCACTTTCCGAGAACCGCTCCATTTTCTTGCCTTGACCTATCTTGGTGCTCTTCGGATGCACAGCCTGATTTTTATTAGGGGTGGTCGAAAACCTTATGGTAGTGATCACTATATCATTCAAATATCATTTTCAGGGCAGCTGCCGCCTAAGAGCCCACCTCGGTGGTGCTTGGCGCCGGCCCGGTGGCCTGTATTTCAGGAAATGACTAAATTTTCTATCTCAGTAGAGGAGTTTAGGTCGGTAGATGAGGCCGTTGAGTTCTTCTCCAGCAACCTTATCGCTGTAGGCATGACTACTATTCCTAGGACGTCACGCCATTTTGCACGCCGACCACTCCCATGGCGGTGTGAGACGGTCCTGAAACAGAAGCGTTATGCATACATGCGCTACAAGCGCCGCCCGAACGATTTCATTGTCGCTGAATTTCGTTTGGCTAGGGCTAGGTTCCAGTATATTTCAAAGCACGCCCGCAGCTTTTATTGGCGGGCATACCCGTCTTCACTTAACAGGAAGACCCTTATAGCTGAGGTTTGGAAGCTAGTCAAAAGGATTCGAGGCAAGTTCTCTCAGGACCCCCCTCCCATTCTCCAGGAGAATGGGACAGCAATCTCGGACCCTGCGTCCGTGGCAGAATCCTTAGCGACCGCTTTGTCCGCATTTTCTAGCCGGGATGCTGCTCCGCCAGCATGTGATGCACGTCGTCATGACGCGGAAGGCCGCTTGCTGGACTTTACCTCAAGAGGATAAAAACTCTTCAACGACAAGTTTACTTTGAGTGAGTTGCGCTCAGTTCTCGCTTCGTGCGTGGACACTGCCCATGGTCCGGACGATGTCCCGTACGCCATGCTTCGACAACCGGGTGAGCAAGGCATGGCATTTCTGTTATATTTGTTCAACAGGATCTGGGTTGAGGGTCTTCTTTCAGACTCCTAGCGAATGGCTACTGTGCTCGCTTTTCGCAAACCGTGGAGAGATCAGTCTACTCCGCCCAGTTTTCGCCTAGTTTCCGCCCAGTTTCCGCCCAATCTCTCTAACCTTCTTCGTGTGCAAGTTAATGAGGAAATTGATAAATGTTAGATTAGCCTTTTTCATGTACAGCAGAGGCCATCTGTCTTCTGCAGAGTGCGGCTTCCGCAAGTTCCACTCGACGTCGGATGCTCTGCTCCGAATGGAAAATGCCGTCTGCGAGGCTTTTCTTCGTAGACAAGACTACGCACTGGTGTTTTTCGATCTGGAGAAGGACTATGATACCGCATGGAGATACAGAATCATGGAGACTCTCCACACGATGGGGGCGTGGGGACGCCTCCATATCTTTATATTTGAATTTTTGCGAGATCGTCGATTCCGCGTACGGGTGGGTGGAGCCATCTCCGGCCCAAAGGAGCAGGAAGAGGGTTTCCTGCAGTGAAGTGTCATCAGTCTCACACTCTTTTCCCTAAGCATCAACGGCATCACCTCGGTGCTGCCGGAAGATGTTTTCGCTACGCTCTACGTGGATGACCTTTCGATCTCTTTTGGCGCGGCCCAGATGCCAACTCTGGAGCGTCGACTCCAACAGGCATTGAACCACGTCTCTCTCTATGCCGAAGTGCACAGGTTTCGGTTTTCTTTGGACAAGACTAAGGTGGTGCACTTTTGCCACCATCAAAGGCTTCACCCCGACACAGATTTGTTTCTTAATGGGGTGCGCCTGGATGTGATGGAATCGCACCGTTTCCTTGGTCTTGTATTCAACCGATGCATCCCCTGGTAGGCTCATATTCGCAGCCTTAGGGTCTCTTGTACCCGCGCCATGGACATTCTCCTTTTCTTGACGTTCAGCGCTTGGGGCGCTGATAGGGCTACTGCCCTACTTTTTTATCGATCCTTTGTTCGTTCGAAGCTCGACTACGGATGTGAGTTTTATGCATCTGCAGCTGAGCGTTTAATGCTGAAGGTGGATTCAATCCACCACACCGGCCTTCGCCTTGCGACCGGTGCCTTCCGCCCTTCCCCCATTAAGAGCCTGTTGGTCGATGCTGGGAAGATGCCACTCGCTCTGCGCCGCTTGCAGTGCATCACTCGCCTGTACGCGAGAGCCCGGCGCCTCCCTCAGTCGCAAACAGCTCTCACTGCATCCGCAGCTGATCTCGATGGTGCCTATGCCTCTAGGAAACGCCAGTGATACCCTAAGCCCTCTGGATTTAGGGCCAAGAAATTCCTTCGAGCGGTAGATATAGCTTTCGGGCTTGTAGAGCCCCTGGTTTTGCCCAGGAAGCCCCATTGGACGGTACCACATTTGGCTATTTGTCGCAACGCCTCTGCTCCCAGAGCTTGTACGGCGCCAAGAGTATTGCGTTCTACCTTTTTGGAGCACCTATCGTGTCACGCTGGAACCATGCCAGTGTATACGGATAGCTCCAAGTCCCAAGAGGGGGTTGGCTTCCATGCCGTATCCCCTCTGTTTGAAGTCCGAGGGGGTCTACTAGGCGCTGCGTCTGTCTTCAAAGCCGATCTGGTGGCAATACACCACTCGGTACCGGAGATTACGCGACGTGCCCGGTTCGGAGACCGGATTGTGATCTATAGCGACTCACAAAGCGCCCTGAGTGCTCTCGAGGCATTGGAATCTCCGCATCCCCTCGTTCGCGATATCCGTGACGCCACGGTTTTGGCGAGCCGGGCAGATGTCGAGATTATCTTCTGCTGGGTTTCTGGACATGTAGCAATTGTGGGCAATGAGCGCGCCGATGAGGTCGCCAAAGAGTCCGCGAGTAGTCCGCGACCGGACCAGCGTTTCGCTCTTCCTCACACCGACTAAATGGCAGCAATACGGGCAGCTCTTCCGACTGCTTGGCAAGGAAGATGGGAGACGGTCGAAGGGAACTTAAAGTTGCGTGCCATTGCGCCGCGACTGTTTCTGTGGACCTATCCCTCAATCCACGACGGCTTCAGGTCACTTTCTGTCGTCCCTAAATCGGACACTGGTATGGTGCATCGCTATCTGATGGAGCGCTCGCCAGCGCTCTTTTGCGACGACTGCGTCGTCCCCCAGACTGTTCGCCACATTCTTGTCGAATGTCCCAGTCTGGGTGATCTTAGCGCACGATACCTGTCTCGGTACTGGGATGGGCGGGGTCGCTCCTGCCTGTCCCTTGTGCTCAGGACGAGTTCGTGTACATTAATTTGTTGACATTTGGGGGGTGGCCGGGCTTCTCCCCTTTATTTAAGGTTCTTTTTGTTTTTTGTTTGTTATTGTTTTTTTGTAGGTTGCATTTTCCTGCACCGAGGTGAGGGGGACCTCCCCCCGCTGCCTGAGATTGCTTTCTGATTGTTAAGTTCTTCCAATTTCTATCATCGTTATGTTTATATATTTTTACTTAAAAGTAGCCTAGTTCTAGGCTGTCGTGTTTTTCTGCGACTTATGCACAAGTGGGCAGTTGCCAGATGGGCTCTATAAAATTAAAAAAAAAAAAATTCAGTAGGAGCAGAGCATCCGACGTGGGTTTGTCTTGCGGAAGCCTCACTGTGCAGGAGCCAGATGGCCTTCGTTGTCCAAGAAAAAGGTTAATCCAACATTTACCAATTTCTCAATCAACTTGCACACGCAAGAGGTTAGAGAGATTGGGCGCAAAACGGTCGAAGTAGAGTAATCTCTTCCCGGTTTGCGTAAGGCGAGCACAGAAGCGATTTTCCAGGAATGTGAGAGAAGACCCTCCAACCAGATCGTGTTCAACAAATCTAATAAAGGCCATACCTCGCTCACCCAGTTTTCGAAGCATGGCGTACGGGACATCGTCCGGACCATGGGCGGTGTCCACGCACAAAGCAAGAGCAGAGCGCAACTTACTCACAGTAAACATGTCATTGAAGGGTTCTCCGCCTCTGGAGGTAAAGTCCAGCCGGCGGCCTTCCGCGACATGACGACGTTCATTGAATCCTGGCGGAGCAGCATCCCGGCTAGGGAATGTGGAAAAAGCGGTCGCGAAGGATTCCGCCACGGACGCAGGGTCCGAGATTTCGGTCCTATTCTCCTGGAGAACGACAGGGGGGTCCTGCGAGAACTTGCCCCGAATCCTTTTGACTCGCTTCCACACTTCTGCTAGAGGGGTCTTCCCGTTAAGTGAAGACACGTATGCCCACCAAGAAAAGCAACGGGCTAGCTCTAGCTCCACGAAATTCACAGACAGTAAAATCATTCGGGCGGCGCTTATAACGCATGTAGGGATAACGCTTCTGTTTAAGGGCCGTCTTACACTCGGCCGACCACCATGCGAGTGGTAGGCGTGCAAAACGGCCAGACGTTCTGGCAATAGTAGTTAGGCTCGTGGCGATGAGGTTCCCGTAGAAAAACTCAACGAACTCATCTACCGACCTAAACTCCTCTACTGAGATAGAGAATTCAGTCATTTCCTGACTTACAGGCAACCGCGCCCGCGCCAAGCACCACCGAGGTAGGCTCTCAGGCGGCAGTTTCTCTGAAAATGATATTTGAATGGGAAAGTGATCACTACCATGGAGATCATCGACCACTCCCTAATCAAAATCAGGCTGTGCATCCGAAGAGCACAAAGATAGGTCAAGAAAAGAAAATGGAGTGGTTCTTGGACAGTGATGCGTAAGCTAATCCACATTTAGGACACTAATCTCAAGCTTTTCGAAAAGATCGGCAAGGACTTTTGCCCTGAGATTTATTGGCTAATCTCCACAGAGAAGATGCCTTCCGTTCAGATCTCTAAGCAAGAGAAAGAGCCACGGCAACCATGCCACGACGCGACGCAAGTTCCCAGCGTCGAAGTCGGCTCCCCGCAGAATGTACGCAGAATTGATTGTATACCTCCTATCCTGGTGAAGCTGCACAGCCACTGCCAGAAATAAAGTATCTAAAGTAAAAGGAAGAACAGATACATCATACCCGGGGAAAACTCCGAATACCCCATCCAGCACATCCCGCAGTGGTGGGGTCACAAGACCCTTATACCCCGGGAGGGTTGGCAGGGGGCACTCGCCTAGCATAGTTTCCTGCAGAAAAATAGCTAACGGGGAACGGGACGAGACGAGCCTCCGCAGCTCCTCCCAGTTCGACCGGAGTCCACGGCAATTCCATTGAAGGAATATGCCCTCCAGGCCTAGCTCGGAGGAGACGCGGGGGCCCTTTTCAAAGAGAAGCCCCTCACGTGAATGGCCGTACACTTCCTGGAGGCACAACCCCGGGCGCTGTTGAACGGCCAATGCTGTCTCCTTCGAGGACTTATTGGGTCAGGGTGGGCTCGCAATGCGAGTCTTTTCTTCCCTCCGCCTCAAAATCTTAGGTGGGCGTTGCGGCTTCGGAGGCGGGGGGCCTTCTTTTCGAGGAACCACCGTTTCCGAGGCACTTGGTCCACCACTAGGCGTGGGCGTAGGAGCCGAATCTCCTTTGTGGCTGTACTCCTTTTGGGGGACAATTTTAGGAACCCTGGAAGATGGCCTAGCGACCAGCCTCAGGGGTGTTGCATCCTGTGATTCTAATGACTTCGTGGAAACAGTCACGCTGGGAGCCCTGGTTTTAGCGGGGGCTGGGGATGAACCACCTTTACCATGGGAGTGCCCAGGTTGAGTAGAGCCCGCAGAAGCGCTCTAAATGGGCGCGGAAACGACCGTGCTCGTTGGCCTTGATGGGCCAAGAGAAGAGGGGTCCTTTCTGAACTATTGAGGCATAAGACGTCGCAGGCAGAGCCGGCCGGCCAGGACCAAGTTATTAGCCTCGCGGAATGAGAGTAGATCTTCGGCCTTAAGGGGCCAGGATTTCTTTCTCAAGGAGATATGCACCACATTGCTTCGAAGAAGCTGTGTGCGGCTCCCCGCAATTGCCACACTTGTCCACATACGATTTAGACCTATCGTGTGCGGCCTTGGAGTAATTTACACAGACTTTGGGTGACCCGACTTTGCACGTCTACAAGAACAATTCGTATGGCCGAAGCGGTGACAGTAATAGCACCGCCGCGGCAGTGGCACAAATGCCTCTATGCGCCAGTGGTACCAACCAGCACGCACCCACTCAGAGAGCTTATCACAGTCGAACGTGATGAAGTATGTAGCGGTGGGTCTTGAGGCCCCTCCCTGTTTTCTCATCACACGTTCTAACTTGACCGCCCCATAGTCGGCCAGCTCTTAGGTGATGTCCTCTATTGAGTAGTTAAAGAGTTCCCTCGCCTATACTACTCCTTTCACCAAGTTCACGGTAGAGTGCGGAGTCGCACTCACCGGGGTGCCATCAACTGTCCGAAGAGCAATGATCTTGGCCGCCTTGGCGGGATTCGCCGCATTCGTCAAAAGGCTTCCCCGTTCGAAAAACGGTTCACCTTCGGCTCTATACCAATTGCAGGAACTAATGCTCTCCTTTGATGGATCATGTTGCCCTTAGCTAACATGCGGCAATCAGTTGGTCCGAATAAGGAGGAAGCGTTTGAAGCCAGCGGGCTCGAAAACGCCAGGTAACCTCTGAATGAGGGGCCCTGATGTTTTCGAGGCTCCGCCCTTTGCACCTTTGATCTTAGTCATATTCAGGTGCTCCACACCCGGAAGGGGAGAGAGGCTGGATGTGGCGATCTTGGCTTGGTCGTTTGAAAAAGTGGCAGCAGACCCATCCGTCCCCGCAGCCACCGCAGATGGAGAGGAGACCCGAGTATTCTTAGTCTTTTTTGTTCCTTTTCTTTTTTGGAGAGGAGGGTGGGGAATGAATCCGCTTCTCCCCTCCGCTGTAGGAGCCCCCACGCCAGATAAACTGGCCTCAGCTAGGTCCTTGTGTAAAATTGAGAAGCTCCTGGCAGTCGTAGGGGCACCGGTGGGAAGAGATCCCTCCCCTCCTTGTACTGCCTCGGAAACCCTCGCCGTTTGAGGAGAACCTTGCATAGGGACGGATACGGGTTTGGTGCTTAGTGCAGAGCCTGGATTACCCCGCTTGGAAGGCTTTACCGTCTGAGGCTGGTTTGCCTCGAGGACCATGTCCACCTCAGGGGGGCCTCCAGTTGGCCATTCTTCCCCCAAGAAATCGCAGGTCCCATTGGCAGTATCGTCACTAGTCAGGTGGTGTGGGGAGGCACAGGCCTTGACCCCGGCAAGGTTCAATATTCTTGCCAGCAGGTCTTTTTAGGGAAGCAACCGAAGGAGCCTGGCTTCCCTCTCCCCCCTAAGGAGGTTTGCCCTACCGAGCCGCTTCGATGTGGAGCGGCTGGCTAAGGGCTGACTGCTGGCTTTCTTGGCAGTCCCCTTGGAAAGAAAAAGAGGGACTGCCGCTGGAACCGGGGAGGTGCCTGAAAGCCTTTCCAGAGAAGGTGGGGGAAAGTCCCCTACACCCGTAGTCGTAGTAGAGGGGGTAAGCCTCCTCTCCGGTTAGAGAAATATGGAGGGTCCCCTGCGCAAGCACAGGTGGAAGACCTCCATTTTTTCGGTGGAGCTGCCTGAGGGTGGCTCCGTCGTTGTTACAGGGGGAATTAAGGGTATTTTTGTGTTATACTCATCATTGGGCATGGTGACCTTCTTTTTTTACGGGATGCAATAACACATCACCCCTTGCAGTAGCCTGCTCTGCATGGTGTGCTTACGGACCTGGCAGAGCCAGGTGCCGCCATTTGGGGCCACCCCTCCCGCCTGGTGACTTGGCAGCCCTTCAGCATGGCGGCTTCACCTATTTTACGGCGTAAAATTGATAGTGTGAAGAGAAAAGGAAAAGGGACGTGAGGAATTTATGGGTGGGGATGAAGCAGGTTTTTAAAAAATCCCCATGCCGACCGAAGCTCAGGGGTTAGGGAACGTTGTCTCCTCTCCTCCAGCCCCGATCCGGGCCGGTTGGCTGAGAAGGTCAGCATTTACCCTGTGAAATTAGAGGCTGACCAGAGAAAGTTGTGGGAGGTTGTATGAAAAGCAAGGAAACGCAAGTGTTTGAAGCAAGGAGAAGAGGCTAAGCTGGGGTCGGACGGGGCGCTGAGTCCCGTTAGCATGGCGTCCAGGATGGCAAATCGCCGCGCCCCTTATGGGGCAGACTCGTCAGAGGGAAGAATCCAAGTTAGCCCCCCGCAAATTTTTATCCTAGATCCGCCAGTGGTAGAAGTGTATAGCTTGCTTACCCTCTTCATAGTTTAAACTCCAAGGAGATGTCGATGAAGGCATACAAGATGCTGAAATAGGTATCGAGACGAATGGTTAGTAAAAGTAAAGCATCAAATTAAGTAAGTAGTAGTAGTAAGGAAGGTTAATATAGATCTCCATGAAAATCTGAAGTTATTTCGAAAGACAGTAAGAGAGTTGAGAAGCAAAGAGCAGAACAACCATAGATATTTGAATTAAATAAAAGAATAAGTAGGTACCTGTTTGACCGGTGTACAGGTCAAAATGACTTCGCAAACTTGGAAGACTTGTATTTGGTGAATATATAAGAAGAATTGAATGTGACTTTCTTTGGGAGTGCAAACAACGTGCTGTATTAGAATATAATACCTGGAAGTATGTTGGAAGTCGCTAGCGCTATAATTGTCTGAAAAATGGAAAGAGAGCTGGTTGGTTTCTGAAACCATGGTTAAAGACTATAAACGTGGAATATTACTCTGGGAATTAAAGAAAGTGATGCTAACAAAGATTTATGATTTGAAAAGGGAGACGGATGGATAAAAAAAGTTATAGAGGAATGAGTTTGTAGTTTAGTCTATGCAAAGAGTCTAGAAAAAATATGATAAGAGAGGGAATGATAACTCGGAGAGTGAAAAGACGAGCAAAATGGGTTCAGCGTGGTATGGTCTGTTTTTTTGGATCCGCTAGAAATGGGCGACTGAAACTAGATCTTCCTTGGTGATAACAAGGGTCTCCCCTGGTGTCTTAAGCGGCGGGCGGTTTCATTTATTTCTTTACAATAAGCGAACCATCTGTTATATATTATTACAAAAGTCAAAGCTATATATACCAAATACCTACTTTCATTCTTCCGGAAAAGTGGCACAACCAATTTGTATTTATTATTAAGCAAAGCCTTATTTTCTTGTTTTCTGAAGCTGTTGCCCTAAATCGCTGATTTTCCTTTCCATCGATAAATTATACTCGCCATAATTCCCTTAAGCGGGTAATTTGGGAGATATTAATGGACGAATATTCGTGCCCTACTTATTGTGTGTATTTAGTTGCGATTTGTTTACTGGTATGACGTTAGACATATCATGTGCCCTGCGCTTGTCATCTCACAGTTTAATTTTCATTTGTAGTCGAAGCTAATTCTTAAGTTTAGTTTTCCCTGTCGTCTTAGACCTGCATTCCTTTTTCTCTTGCTAAGGCCCTTTACTAATTATCTTACATTGTTTCCAATCATCTTTTTCTGACGATTAGTAAAAATTAATTAAGGGTTTTACAGAAAGGAGTGATTGTATCTCTGAAACTTGGATAGAAGAGAAACGTTTATATTTGTATCTATATCTTTAAGACTTGCAATTTTACAAGAAAAGACAAATGAATGCATGAAACTTGGTATAAATATTTAATAACTAACGAGCACAGTTATAAATATAGAAAATTTGAGTGTTTGAATAAAATTACAAAAGTACTTCTCTTTTTTATAACGATGGGCTTATAAAATATTATGCTCTCTTTAGGGCGGGAACCATGAAGGGCATCAACAAAAATAAAATTAGTGTTGAATTTTTTAGTAAAAGGTTAATATTAACATTTTACAGCATTCAACCGCAATCCACTGAAAGTTAATTATTATTTGCAAGAATTTTATGGAAAATATTAATAAGATACTGGTATTTATAATGGAATAAAAATATATAGAATGGGATGAAGGGAGGTTAAGGATAACTTAAGGATTCAAATAGCATCAACATCTTGTTGTGCTGGTTGCCGAACCTGGCACCTATTTTGTATGGAGTCGAAAGGTCTTCATCCCCCCCACGATGAACAAAGAGATTGAAAACTCTCTGGAGGATGTTAAGAAAAAGATTAAGAAGTTAATTTCGTTGCTTTATTAAGCACAATATAGGTGAAAGAATTAGTTTATTTTTCAAGAATTATTCCTAAATAGGATATTGGTTCAATATTATTGGAAAATCCATAACGGCGACACCTGCCAAACTCACATTATTGTTGCTTATTTAGCTGGTACTGAGAAGAGTCGAATTAGTGTATTTTCATCGCATTACCACTCGTTAAACTCGCTCCTTGGTCGCTCCTTGCAATTACCAGCTAAAAACGTACACTTCTAAAGTTGTTCATTCACGTAAGCTGCAGGCACTTGGCTTAAGCACCCAAGAATTTTTATAGGACCTTGTGAGTAACGATAATATATAATCGTTACGTGTTTAAATAACCAACGGCTCCATTACCATAAAAAAAAAATATCAGGTTTGTCAAAAGTTCTGTTACAACCAGGGGTTTTTTTTATCTTTCGAGAGGTTTACGTGTATTTTCCATCAAACAAACTTACAGATTTACTTTTCCAGCATGAGTCATTAAAACATTTTCCAATTTGTGCACGTAAAATAAATAGAGATTTCTGCTCTCCTGTACACAATCCTAAAGTCCGACATCGCTCAGCGGCACGACGTCAGCCGAATGACCTTCTACTGAGTTGCGGAGAAGCTCAAGAACGGAGAAGGATTTAAAGATCGACTTCGTTCAGCCAGATGTCAAGTTATTAATCGTTTGGCTGTGAGAGAGACATTTAAAATTTCTCAGAAGCTCAAAATAACTGCGCTCGCGAAGAAGAAGAAGAAGAACATCTCTGGGGCCACAGTATTAAGGGCCGTGAAGAAGAAGGGCGTCAATAGTTTGAGGTAGGGGGAAATGCCTTTGAACAACGTCAGGATTGCTGGCGTTGCCTTCTCAACGACAGGAATATTTATGAGAATATAACTTTCATTTTACTGAATAGAAAACATTTAGTCTTTCTTGTCATCAGAAAGCATAACAACCGCATGGTAAGCTTCGGTCCAGACGTCTCCGAGGTCTTCTACGTTTCCACGACCAAGAACCAGGCCTTCATGATAATGCTAGGCATCGTTGCTTCGAAGAGAAAAAAAATGCCACCGGTGTCTTTTCCAGCTTGTTACAGGCACACCGCGGTTGATTGCAAGAAGATTTTGTACATGAATGTCCTGCTCTGGTTGAGAAAGATCACGAAGAAGGCGGAATACGTCTTTCATCTGGATGCTGTTCCGGCCCACAATGCCAAGAACGTGTAAAAGTAGTTAGAGTCGAACATGAACTTCTGAGGAAGGAATTTTGGCCACTGCAGTCGCTCGACCTTAATACCCTCGACTAACGCGTGTGGGAGCATGTGGAGGGCAAGGCTGAAGGTCCGCCATAGTAACGTCGATGAGCTGAAGTTCCTCATCAACCACGTGTGGGCCAGCATGAAGAACTTCATTTTCAACGTGTGCGCGGACTTCAGGTCTTGCCTGCAACGTGTGCGCGTACTTCAGCTCTTGCTTGAAGCGCGTGCTCGCCACCGAGGCTGGCAACATTGATTAATATTACAATTTAAGAACATATTTATATGGTAAAACAATAAAAACATGTCTATCTACATCAAAACTATCATTGTGTTCTTTGTTGAGAGCTTCGTAAGGAGTGTTACAGGACCCTTGCAATACCCGTTATGTATGTACATATTGAAATTATATTCGGCAACGATATTATTAATCGTTATATTCAGAATTAAATGTGTATTCACCTTTGAGATTCAAGCTAATTTATATGCAAATGAGTAAAGTCATTAAGACGATAAATAAGCTCTTATTTTCATCTTGGAGAAGTTACCCTAAGGTAGTGGACGAGAAGAGTCGATCGATTGGAATACAGAGGCGGCACGGTAAATTAAAAACGAAATAAAGAGAAATGAAGCAATGTCTAAAGTCTTCTACAACTAAGGGAATACAATACTGGCCTGAGAGAGAACGTGTTTTTGCAACGGTAAATCGAAAGTGAGCAAATGGCAAACCAACAATGGGGTCGGCTCGTTCTCCCATTTGTGACTTTCTATAAAACCTTATCGGATTCTTCTGCCCGACTCGGCCTTGCTACAAACCGCAGAAGACCAAAGCTATGGAAGTGGAGTCCTCAGGGCATATCCGATTGCATGTCCTTGAGATATAACTTCTTTGTAACCTTTTATAATCGCCTCTACTTTATGATATTTGCCGTCAACAGAATTTGTATCCAATTAGATAGGAGAATAAAAGTGACTTTTCCTAGTGGAAGGGGTTCTCAGCTTGGTGATATGTAGACATTTGCGGGCGCGATGTTAGGTAAGAAACAGGGACACGAGATTTATTCCAGGCTCCTTGATGCTACCAGGAAAATTCTTTATGAAATATCCGTCATAGGATTTGCCGGAGTTTTCAGGTGTGCGTTTACTTCATAGACAATGGGTCGATTATGTTTGTGCATTAGGAGTGCACATGCCATAAAATTCAATTACAAGGAACACACGGCTGCTCTCTCCGCTTAACAGGAAAATAATTGGCGAATTACATCTGTAACGATTGACAATGATGTAGCATTAATCTTTATTAGAAGAATCGTGACTTTGTTAAGACATGAACAGTTAGACCAGAGAAGGCGTGTTTTTTCACTATTGAAACAAACTTATTCTAATAAAAACGGATTTGTGCAGAAAATATGTGGACAAAATCTGAATCCACCAATATGGTACGGATAGCAAAATGCATTAAAAAAATATCATAAAAGGTCGAGTAGTTTCGTCAAGTTACAATCAGGAAGTAAAATAACAAGGTAGTGGCTAAAATTTAGGTTACCATTGAAAGTATACTGTAATAGCCCCCTAATTTCCAAAGGCCAAAAAGAGGTATATGAGCTGAAGTAAATTTAGTTTTTTTTTCAGAGAAAAAAAAGTGGTTTATCTTTACTCGATTAATTTGTAATTATTACTCTTGACTACTGGTCTTTGGCAGTGCTTATCTTTACTAATGTTAGGTTAAGTGAAAAAAAAACAACTTAACCTAATCTAACTCAATCAACACAGATTAACATAGTTCTTATCCTATCCTATTCAAATTTGGGAGAAGTTATCCTTATTTAATAGTATATAAATTTTTTTGAGGAAACTAAAGGCAAAGATGACTAACAACGACTAGAAGTGCTGCACAGAGGGTGAGCTTTTATTATAACAATTCAACTGCGCATGTTTAAAGAGTCGTAAAAACAGCTTTACAAGAATTTCAATGTAAAATTTTGATTAATTCACCATATACTTCAGATCATACACCATCAGGCTTTTTCTATTTCTATAATTGGAAGAAAACTTTAGAGGAACTGGTTTTAACTAATTAATTGATGCCAGAAGAGTAGATTGGGTTAATTAAAATCGAAAAACTTTTATAAAAATGGGCTACCATGCAGGAAGCACTATTTAAAAGAGACCCCCAAATAGAGGTTCTTTTAAAAAACAAATATATTGCCTATATTTTCATATTAATATATTTTCAAAATTTCCTCCCGAAAGTTTTTGGATTACCATTGTATTCCTCGTGTTATTTGATCGCGTTCTTCTTACCTTTTTGTACGTATGCTTAATACTTATATTGTTTCATCTAGTACCTGTATTTTCATTATCTCTTTACTTAATGATTACGGTCAGTCACCGATTTCCTTTCACTTTCCAACCAGAAGCTTATATGTAAATTATTTTTTGACAGATTGCTAGTTTTGTTTGTTAAAATCTAAAGCAAAACCTAAGTTCAAATTATAAAACCAAGGAGTTTTGTTAAGAGAAGGAATGTATGTTTAAATAAACACCAGGCAATAATAGTTAAAGCTTCATTATTCATCATATCTCGTAATGTAATTCAAGAAGAAAAATATGTTGACAATAACCATTGTTGGAATTCCAGCACAAGGAAATATTTCTGCTCATTACCGAACCTTTATACCTAATATTATTCAATATGGATGCAAAAGAGATATACAGTTTTTAAAGGGGTGAAGGTGGTCTAGTTCAAGACAAAATTAGGGTTTTAGGGGGGAAAATAAAGTAGGATCGTCACTTTGTAATATAAATGAGAATACTGCCAAAGAAAAAAAACATTCAATGAATAAAATGGGTAATTCAATTATTTTTATCATTGTTTTGAAACTATAGGTTAGAGCATATTGTATTGATGCGGATAAAGAAGATTAATTTATAAGAAATGGATTAGTAGTAAGTGTTTACGGACTGTTGCTTTTAGTGAAAAGGCTACGAGAAAATGGCATCTTCAGAGAATTGTAGTCGTCGGAGAAAAATAGGATAATGTTAAGGATACAAAGGATTAAGTCAGGAAAAAAATATTTAAATTGAGTCTGTAAGTGAGTAGGCTGTTGCTTTTAGTGTTTTAATATCGGTGGAAAAGATAATAGTGGGAATGTTACGAGAAAAGACCATTTTCTGAGAATTTCATCTGTCTGGGAAAAATATTGCACCAACGCAGAGGACTTTCTGCATAATATGGAGGGGGCTGGTCTTAAAAGAGGCAGGAAGAATTTCTTGCCAGCTTCTTCATCTTGGAAGTGGAGGTATTTGTGGCAGAGAAATGGAAGCTTTTGGTAGCTAACCACCTATCTCATTGGTTAATGGTAATTACCATGCAAATATTGGATGGTAGGGTATAAATGAATCGGCGACTAAGGTTTTTGTTAGTGTTCATGATTGTTGTAAATCATGGGAAACTGAAGATGCTGTATTTGAAAGTGAAGAAAACCTCAATTGCATGTAGGCTTTATCACTATTTAAATAGATAGATAACTACATCCGTTTTTTATACAAGGTGATGTAAGTCACTGTAGAAGGATAGTTGTGGGGTCGTCATCATCCGGTTGTCGGTTCTAAAAACATAAACTTGAGGCATCAGGATACCATTTACCCGACGACTTTGCACATTGGATAGAGCAAGTTATGGAACGTCAATTAGAGGGATTGTTTCCCTCATTGCCTAGTATTTCTATGGGATTCAGTATGGTTTCTTGTCGAGTGGTCTGAAAAGAACCTATCTCAAATTTATTGAAAAGTTTAAGTACAAGGTAGGTTAGAGATATGTGAATGTTCTCGTATGCGCAGGATGGTTCGGGGGAACCCTGCGCCCCATTATGTAGAAACGGCAGCGAAACTCGGGGCCAAATGATCGCCAACCTCTGGATTAAGGATGAAAACTTGCTATTTACCTGGTGAAGAGAGAAGCATGCGATTCTTAGGCACTTCGAGATTGGGCCACCTTCTCCATATAAAGCTAAAGAAATGAATTCACTATTGATGAATTCCTTTGCCAGCCACTAGATTTGTTTTGCTTCCTTGGTTATCAATAGGTAAGGAGCTCTAGGTGCTCACATTGGCAGCTGAAACAGCAAGCTGCGTTCGTGCAACGATCTGGGTCTGCCTGCTAACTTCACCGCACTCATAGGATAAGGGCCTGCTGACATCTCCTTCACTTAAAACAATGAGATGTTGCCGAATGTAAAGTAAACAAAACTCGTATTGGGAGCGATGCCCCACACCCCCCAAAAGGCAAAAGGGTGAGGTTAGCGATTTAAAGGTGATTAGCGGTGGGATGTCAAAATGCCTTCCCCATCCCACTGTAAAGTGAATTTATCAATTTTTACTACGCTTTAGGATTATGAGGGGATTCTAGTATTTTAGAGGTTCCGTCATAAAAAAATAAAAACCTTTGTGACATCAATGGTGCTTTGAGTTTTGTGTGAGTAACGTTATAAATTACAAATTCCAAAATGACATGCGTGGAGAGGACATTTTGTTTTTTGTTTGAGCGAAATTTTAGCAGGCGAGATCAATCGTGTCGGGATGGATATTGTCGTGGTATAGCAAGGACCTAGTGATGGTGTTCTTACGTATAGATTTGTTACGTACTTCAAAACTCCTTGATTAAGTTTTCTCTCTAAGAGTGCTATATTCAATTATAATTATTATTATTGCGTTAATTTTTTATCTTTGAGGGTTTCTAGTGCCATGCTCAACGTTTCGAGGATTGAATTAAATGATTCTAAGAAAAATAGACTTTAATTGCAACATGAACCAAAATTGAAATTTAACAAACTACACAATAATGAATTGAACAAATTTAAGTGAGGCTTACTAAATTACACAATTGAATATATAGTAATGGTTGACCCAAAGCTCACTTTAATATTGAACGCAAATTGTCCTTCAATGAAACAGATAATGGGATTTAAATACTTTTAACGATTCACACAAGAATTGTGTTTGAGACTGATCTTGGCCTCAATTTTTATGTCGCCTTAATGTTGTTTTCGGGCCGGCGCGTGCACCTGCCGTTCCAGATGTTGTCAGAAGGGAGAATGCTTTAAAGCCACGGAGGAATTCAGCGCGTGTGGCAGACGGAGTTAAGCACGTTGTCTTAATGAGATGATTTCACCAAAGGGACGGGGAAAGTATGCTTTTTCCACTCTTTGGGTTAATCTGGGAATAATCTGCACTGACGAGCGATGAGCAAAGGAGTGAATCCTTTGACGAAGGGGAGTGCTTGAAGGAGTTTACTTTGGGCTATTCTTCAATGGCGAGGACTAACTCTGGCTTAACCAATGTTAGGCTCACCGGGGCCGACATGTGATGATTAGAGCATTATGTTGTTTTGGCTGGCCTTTCTGGTTCTCCTCGAGGCGGGAGGAGAGAGGGAGGGAGATTAAGTGGTCGGGTTACGCCGCCAAAAATGCCAGGACGTTGTGGTAAGGAACATGGTCTCAGTGTTGAGGGTGGGATATCGATTCCCCTACATATATCGTATCAGTTTGAACTACTCTACTGGTGGAAGGTGTGGAATATGCACGCCGTTTTTCTCGTGGAATTGTAATTCAGAACTCAATAACTTGAATTTGTATACAATCTGCAGATAGATATAAGCAGTGGTGCTGTGGTGGAGTGGGGTGCCAATGAGTAGAGAGAAATTATTTATCTCCTTACGAGATCGTTGGGAGAAATACTGAGAATAAGTTGCCGTCGCAGCTGAAATGACATTTGAGTAGTCTCTTATACGGCAGAGGAGGCTGAAAGTAACGTTGTGAGAGAAAGCTGCTGAATTTTAGAGTCTGAAACCAAGTCTCAAATAACTCAATCTATAGCGATTTGTTGTGGCTATGTTCTTTGGATATCAATGAAGGAGTATCTAGGCTATTATGGTGAAGGAGCCACTGAAAGCTGCATTATAATTAATTTTTTTTCCCAGGTCTGTAACACCCAAGCTTCAGCTCCTCTGAATAAGTGCCGGTACTAAGGCAAATGAAAGTCTAGATATATCACAATTAAAAATTGTCCCTGTTGAGTAGCACGACTGAAGCTTACCATGCATGTTCTGGGGGTTTAGATCCTAATTCAAGTTTGATTGGCTGGTATCGGCGATTTCAGGGTCAAATTGCTTGTGACCTCTCCACCCCCCAATTTATTGGAGACCACGTGGGATTGTATCCCGCCATGGGAAATGCCCCTTCCTCTTTGGGAACATTCACGAATTTTCGACTCCTGAGCGCAAAGGGGAAATATTGATGTTTAAGGAAAAGACGTTTCCTCTTTCAGTGGAATTACTAAAATTCCCACATTGCCCGTCGAACGTCATCTTTGAAGAGTAACTATTTTCATCGGAAGGTTGGTTGGGATCATGCCCCACCCGACTCATTCGGACCGTGCCCCATTTGCCTCATCGGAACGTTCTCCACTCGCCTCATCACAGGAAAGATCTTTCTCAAAGTCACCGACCCGTAAGACTGAAACCCCATCCATTATTAGTATTGTTAAGTTTTCCCTTTTGATCTGAGCCTAGTTACATTAATCAATAAATTCTATTTGAGAATCCCTCCTCATAATAATTATCAAAAGACTGTTTCAATTTAAATAATTCCCTTTTGCCTATTTTTATTCTTATTTTGATCTTTGTAAATAAAATTATATTTTTGTTTGATCTTTAACTGACCTTGAACGATACTCTCGGCCTTTTCAAGTAAATCTCGCCAACCATTTATGCACTGTCTGATTATTAAGAATTTGAAACCCAACGGCAACGCCTCAAGTTTGACCTCCTAGTCGGTCGTTAATCCATGTTAACAGTCCTTCAACGGCTCGCGTTGCAGTAGGTGATTAAGTAACCCCACACATAATATACGAGTAGTGTATGGTATAGAGTGGTGTACCTCGACAAGCTGGAATGGAAAGAATGCATAGTAAGCGATCTGCGTAGGTATCAATATGAAAGGCCTCCACTCTCTCTATTTATGAGGCAAAATTTCCCCAGTGGTTATTTAGCCTGTAGAAAATCTAGAGGCAAATGTGTGTATTGTTTGTTTTTTTACTATCGAAAAGATATTTTGCCTTGTATTCAAAACAATCTATTTAATTATCAACTCCATATAATATTTATTCTAACTAAAATCGTATATTTTGATTGCAATAAAATTGATTTGATAACTTATGAACTAGTTGCGCCCCCGTATAATTTACCCAATTTCAATGGATCAGACGAAAGTGACCGATATTTATTTAATAGCTACTAAATCGCCAAACTAGACTATATTAATTGTATTATATGTGCCTGGTTTTACATTCTTGCTTTCAGCTCTTAAAACTTCAATTCTTATTTCACCTATCTCGAAAACTGAAATCTTTTTTTGTATTTCTTTTACGGTAAAACATAATATTTTGAACTTCCCATAAGTTTAATCAAAGCTCATCTGATTTAAATTTCGCTCCTCTGAGAGATTAATTTGAATATTTCTCCCCGAGATTGGTTCGGTGATGAAGCATTCTTCATTTGCCAAACGTATTTCGCCTAAAAATATTTTCGTGTTAAACGTAAAAAAGGTAAATCTAATATTGAAAACGAGCATCAAGCAACAGCCATAGGGTAGATTCGAATTCGACTTAAGTTATTTTCAGGATCAACTTTAGTTCTTTAACCAAGAATTTCACCTCAGTAACAGCTAGATAAAACAAAATCAGCACAAATATTTCTACATTTGAACTTTGAATTTGATTAAACTGTGTTTATTTAGATTTTAGATTCTTCTCCGAACTCAAGTTATTTAAAGCATTAAAGTAAAAAATATAATTAAAATTGGAGATCAGTTAATGTGTTTATTTTAATGCTGAAGGTATATGAAGTGATTTGAGTTAGAAGGTAGTAAATATTTCTTTCATTATAAAAGTTAAATTGAAATTGGGTAAATTATACGGGGGCGCAACTAGTTCATAAGTTATCAAATCAATTTTATTGCAATCAAAATATACGATTTTAGTTAGAATAAATATTATATGGAGTTGATAATTAAATAGATTGTTTTGAATACAAAGCAAAATATCTTTTCGATACACCAATTTATCGCTTGATAACGAAAGGATATTTCACTTACATCTTCCTTAGCAGCGATTTTTAGGAGGTGTGCGTCCACAAATAATTTTAAAAACTTTTATAAGAATCTCAATGTGTTTAGAGCTACAAGTAATATGCTGCTGAAAGGAAAATTAAACTGAAAATATCCTTCCTTTATAAAGATGAGATGCTAAAATGTCGGTGAGCAGGAAATTAGTATTATTATTATTATTTTTTTTTTATTATTATTATTTTTTTTATTATTATTATTTTTTTTTTTATTATTTTATTATTTTTTTATTATTTCCATGTGCTGGCCGAGTTTAGGTCTGGAAAACGCCTATAGATATGCAGAAGCTTGTTAACATAATTGTCTTACTCCGACCACTAAGCATGGTCTAGCAGTTATTCGTTTAAGGGGAGGGTAATATCATGATTACCTTCTTGAGGGTAGCCGTCCTGCATAGCATGGTGAACAACCAAATTGCATCCCCATTTTAGCTGATCAGGTTTAATCCATGATACAAAATCCCTTTTCCATTGGTGGAACCCTTTTTCAGGAAGATGATATACCCAATTAGACCGCTAATATCATTAAAATTTTAATTGGAATACATGTATATAATGTTTTCTTAAGTGCCTCAACAAAGAAAGTAACTATAGCATAGTTAGATGAAACAGAAAGCCCACCTCTCACCTGCATTCTTAGGAAAAACCTCCAATAAATTTGCATATAATTAGATAGACAGATATATCGATTGATAATTCACTGGGGAACAAATTTCAATTTTTTGTTTAAAGACTTAGATTTAAGTTAATTATATATAATTTGGGTGTGCTGAGCACGAATATTTATTTGATTTTGCTCTTGGTTCCTGATTTTGTTCAATACACTTCCTCTTGCATCATATTCATAAAAATGATACTCTTTTAATACTTACTGTCTTTTTGCAGTTTCACATTATAAATATAAATCTATTAGTACCTATTTAAACTGTTTGTTTTTATATTTAAGATTGTGAAATTAAGGAATTGAAATACCTTTACAAATTGACAAAAAAATTGAGTAATATGTTCTCAAGCACTAGAAAGTTCATTTGCAAAAACTCTCCTGATTCCCTTTGCTACATATGTGGATATTTTAAATTTCCACATCAACGAGGAAATAATGCGGACTTCTTGAAAAGAGCTTACTTAGCTTATTTTGGCATAAAACTGGGGGATTAAGATAAATCATGGGTGCACATAAAGCCTGCACTGTATGCATTGAAAGACTGCGAAATTGGACAAAGGGGTTGGAGTCAAAAATACCTTTTGGAGTTCCGATGGTAACTTTATGATTTCATAGAACTACGTAATTTAGTCATTTGTGTACTGGAAATTACCTAAGTGTAATTGTAACTTAGGCATATAAACAACTTTTGAACAAATTCGCTTTTGTTAACGCTTCAGAATTTTTTTTTCCCATATTGCTACTTCTGCTTTGTCAAGACTTCGGGCTTCACTAAGAAAAATAAACATTGTATCAAGTACGCAAATTTAATCACCTCAATACGACCTGTGCTATATTCAAATGAATTTCCTATTCAAAAATTTAAGAGTCCACCATCTCAGGAATTAGTTGAAGATGTTTCTTCAAATATTGTTATGCACTTTCAGGGTTCAGAAACCGAATTCGACCCCAGCGTAGTTGTAAGTGAAAGTGATCTGCAAAGGTCTAACTAGGCCAAGTTTAATGATCTTGTAAAGGATCTAAATCTACCCAAAAAGGGCTGCGGAACTTTTAGCTGCAAAACTTAAACAGATAAACATGCTTAGTTCAAACACATAAGTTTCATTTTACAGATTCAAAGAGAAAGAACTTCTTATATATTTTAGGACACAGCATAGTTTAATATATTGCTGCCACATACCAGCTTTGTAAAAGGAGATGGGGGTTTAGTCTTACAATGCAAGTGATTGGTGTTTATTTGTAGACGGTTCTAAAAGAAGTCTTAATTGTGTGTTGCTGCATAATGGCAATCTATACAGCTCGATACCAATTGGGCATTCAACAACATTAAAAGAAAGGTATGAGCATATAAAACCTGTTTTAAAACTTATCAAATATAGGGAACACGAGTGGATCATGTGTATTGACTTAAAAGTAGTCAATTTTATGCTAGGGCAACCATCCAGGTATACTAAATATCCGTTCTCTTTGCTTAGGGGCAGCAGAGCCAAGGAAGAACATTATTCAAAACAAATCTCTCAGCTCGAACATCACTTACTGTTGGAGAATAAAATTTAATTAATCCACCTTTAGTGAGCAGAGATAAAATCATATTTCCTCCTCTGAATATCAAACTGTCTCGTGAAACAATATATAAAAGCTTTAGATACAAACGGTGAGTGTTTCCCCCACATAATTTCAAAATTCCCAAGTTTAAGTTATGAAAAAATCAAAGCTGGAATTTTCGACGGTCCACAAATAAGAACATTAATTAATGACAGCAATTTTCCTAATATCATGAATGAACGCGAAAGAAATGCCTGGTTTTCATTCGTGGACTTGATAAAAAGCTTTTTAGGAAATTATAGGGCGGATAACTACGAAGAAGTCTTAAGAAAACTTTTAAGGGACTACAGAGCTATGTAGCAATATGAGCATAGAAATGCATTTATTGAATAGTCATCTTGACCAACTTCAGTGTAATTTAGGTGCTGTAAGTGATGAACAAGGGGAGATATTTCACCAAAATATTAAAATTATGGAGGAACGTTATCAAGGACGCTGGGATTGCCATATGATGGCTGATTATTGCTGGTGCTTGAAAAGAAAGCTTCCGTCAACAACCAAATACTCTAGAAAGTCATATAAAAGAAAGTTTTACCAGTGAAAGATTCATCTTTGTTTTTTTTTTATTTTAACTTATTTCTATCGTTATAATGTAATTTTACAATAGTTTGAACTGCATGTACTCATGAAAATTAGAAATAAATGTTAACGAATTACTTCATTTTTAGTCATAATTTTGGAAAAAATGGAAAATGGCGCATGGAGTGTTTACAAGAATCAGGACCTGATAGAGCAAACCAAGGTGAAATTCGTTTTCAGCGCACAAAAATTACTTACAATAGAGTGTCAGATATCATCCAATCAAATACCTGTTCTCCAGTGTAATAGATAGACAAATACGAATTTAACGCTTACCAGTTCACAAAGTTTACATTTTTTTTCAAAGCTCCGCTGTTATTTGTATCCAACTCTCTCATATGTGCCAAAACTCTGTAATTGACTTTTCGACTGGAAATGATACAACAGCAGAATTTGCCCATGAAAGCATCCAAAATTAAAACACTGCTGAAAAAGCTCAGCTGTTCTTTATATCCAATTCTCTCATGTTTATCAATTCCTATAATTTATTTTACAACCCTCTATGATATTTCTTCAAAAATCTGCCATGTAAGTAACAAAACCAAAAACACTGAAGTAAAACTGCTTAGGAATCTGTTATACAATAAAAGAAAATCCTTTTATGTTCACTGGTACCACAACCTTCTAAGATAGGTTAGGAAAAAGTGTATGGCCACCCACTTATCATAAAAGTAACAAATAAACAGGCAGTGTTGGAAAGTGACCTGCCTTTCTTAGGTTAGTATTGGTAGACCCACTTAAGAAACCTGTGAAAACTCCTCCCACGTAATATGGGATTGGGAGACTTCCATTAAATTAGTCAATAGCTCTTCCTAAGTAGTGTCCTATTGGTAAACCCCTTTGGAGATGATCCCTACCTACTCTATGTAAACCTTATATAAAGTCCTTGTAACCTCTAGATCAGCAGGCAGTCTGAACAAATCTTGCATTCTGAATTGTGATAAAGCCATACAGCTCCTTTTGCTCTTCACCACTGCATTGTACCGGGTCTTTTTCAAAGACGAGCAAGCAAACTACAGGTGTTGTCGCCACTCAAGGGCAATACAAAGCATTACGTTGCGTTACCGTTTTGTCACTAATTAGGCTCACACGCCCTTCTTCTACGATCGAGCCACTTGCAAGGATAAAGCTTCAACGTCAGATTGCAACGTGGGGCAATCTACCAGGCAGTCCTTTCTCACAACAAGGATTCCGTCGCACCAACTGCCTGATATCCTTGACTTTGTACCCCATCTACCGAGTGAGGGTCATTGGTGCCATAGCCATAGTTGCAATATCAGAAGGGAGCACACTTCAACACTGGCGACCTTGAGAGGATCACAACAGTGAGATGCAAGCTCAGAACACTTTGGAGAGCTACATCTCTGAAACCTTCGCGGGACTTAGTGGCCTTCCGCCAGAGCACGGGACGACTGCGGACTGCGAGATACCTTTAAAAGAATCTTCGAGTCCTGAAGATTAACAAAATCAAATTGTCACGAAGTCACAGTGATTGAATACGTCAAGAAAACAACACAACTTGCATCTACGACCTTTGGGCGTAAAGGGTATTTAGGCTGTTAGCTTTATTTTGTGGTGGCACCTTAATATTTCATATTGACGAAAGGTTTTTTATTTATTTTTCAGTTTTAGTGAATTTATACGAAGTGATTTTTGTTTTGGTCTGTAATTAAGATCAAACCTTATGGTTCAGGTGCGATATTGAAAACGGAAACTTTAGGCTTCATTTGAGCAGTTTTCGTGCAAATTATTCGGGCACTGAACTTTAGAGAATTTTTAACATTTACAATACACATCTTTTATCTAAATAGTTGAGCTAAAACTACATTTTTATATTTTCGTAACAATTTTAGTTAAAGTATGCATTGTTTATTTCTTGTGGAAACGAACTAATATTGGCCAGGCACATAGTGGCTTAAATAAATCAGTTTGAGTCCCCCTTTTAGTGATCATATTAACAGTGACGATACCATAGCACCGCATTTCCCCCAACTTCCTCTTCTTCTGACACCAGAGATTCGAACCTCCTTTTGAGACGAAGGACCAAACCCCTACAAGCCCACCAAATCCCACACTTCCACCCAACTTATCAAACACTATGTACCCACACACTTTGAACATAACACGTCTACTATCATTACCAAATTTAGTTTGTAAATTAAAAGGAACAGTAAATGGCCTATAGGTAGAACTCCACTCAAACAAATGATTTAATGAACTGGAAGATTACTTCCGCACGGGAACCCACATTATTTCCAACTGACCAAGACAAAATCTCAGAGGAAAACGGTATGTATATGAATTTGAGGGAAATGCCCATCTGGATGTTGAATACCAACTTGATTTTAAAATACCAAAACATAGCAAGCTTTAAAAGTGGTGCTCTGCCATCATTGCAAACAAATTAGTCAAGAACTCCCCTTGACTGGGTTAGCTGCGTTATTCGCTCCGAAGTGGAATAGAGACAAGAAAGAGGATATACACACTTTTAAATGCGGGGTACATAAAAAAGTCACGGAAGCCCTTAAAGCCATAGACAGGAGCTGCCAAGTGTAGGCCATGAATGGTCTTTTGCCATCTCCTTCTTTTCTTATGTTCTTATGTAAACCTCATTAAACTTCAGGTGCAGTAATATGAAGGAGCTATAGAATCGATTAGCTGTAACTGCAATTTAGGCAAACATTTCATCTGCTGCACAAAAGAAATTTTAGAATGAAATTAAGTTAGATGACGACGTTAACATTGCCTTAAGCAAAACAAGATAGGATAAAAAAGAGGCCTTTGATCAACGGCTACCCGAACCAAACACCCCTATCTACCTTGCTCCAAGTACTGGGTATATACATGCGCAAGCTCATATACCCGCTCAACAAACCCAAACCAGATACGAACCCGGGTATGCGAACGATAGAAATGATAGGCGGAGGGAAAGCCTACCTAAGAATGATAAGCGGAGGGAAAGCCTACCTAAGAATGATAAGCGGAGGTAAAGCCTACCTAAGAATGATAAGCGGAGAGAAAGCCTACCTAAGAATGATAAGCGGAGGGAAAGCTTACCTAAGAATGATAAGCGGAGGGAAAGCCTACCTAAGAATGATAAGCGGAGGGAAAGCCTACCTAAGAATGATAAGCGGAGGGAAAGCCTACCTAAGAATGATAAGCGGAGGGAAAGCCTACCTAAGAATGATAAGCGGAGGGAAAGCCTACCTAAGAATGATAAGCGGAGGGAAAGCCTACCTAAGAATGATAAGCGGAGGGAAAGCCTACCTAAGAATGATAAGCGGAGGGAAAGCCAACCTAAGAATGATAAACGCTCAAACACTCCTAGAGTAGAGAGGTTTTTAACTTAGATCGAGTCGAACACAGGATGATAAAATGCAGAGAAAGTCCTAGTTGTCATACTTGTGAGGTCTAAGGACACTTTGCTGCTGAATGTAGGTATCCCCCATACTGTGTTGTATGCCGTGAGGATGGACACAAGAGAGGTGAAACCCCCAAATGTGAAGGTTACAGCCGAGCACCTGTAGCACTGAGGAATGCAAGGGTGTTTCCATCGAAACCACTACAACGAACCTCTACTGATTGAACAGGGAATTAATTTGTAGGGTCAATTACATCGAACATTCGTGCAGTTGGGTTCAAACGAGACGATATCCCCACTTCATATGAAGAAGAATTATGGTATCATGAGCTTTACCCGAAGGTTGAGAGCCCCTACTATACAGAACCATTTTTTAGGAGACGAAGGACCTCGTTAGTATTAAGTAAATCCCTTCCCATTAGGCTAGAACCAATAAACCCATTCCAAGAACTAGCAGTAAAGCAATTGCCGGTTACCACCATGTTGGATACCGGAGCGGCAAGTTCCTTAGTAAAACAAGCTTTTGTGAATGAATTGCTAACTTGGTACCTAGGTCGGTATCATCACCAAATCTCGTATTAGATTGACCGACGCGCAAGGAAGCGAAATCCATACGTTGGTGAACTAAACTTTTAGTTAAATGTGGATGATGCTGAGTACCCAATCTTAGTTCAAATTGTAGATAATATGGTTTCCTTTTCATCTGATTTTCTTTTAGGGAAGGACCTTATGAACCAAAATGCTTGAGAAATATACCCATCCGGTAAGCGAGTTTGAGGTGGAAGAAATGCACATGCGTTGACTGACGACAATGATCAAGCACAATGTTTATGCGGGTCAAGTGCATCGAACCCCGAGAAGGAAGGTGCACTCACAGAGCTATTTGAGGGCACAGAGGCACCTGAGTTGAGTAATGCCTTTTCAGACAGTTTGCCAGATAAAGAGGTCCCGCAAATGTCTAAGGATGAAACTAACAGTCGTGTGCGACGAATAAACTAGATGAATGGTCTACGAGAGCCATTACCGAGCCGTGGTAAGTCTATGGAAAAAATTGGAGTTCATGAGTTCAATTAAAGAGGAAATAGAGTGCCAAATTCCTCAGATGTAGGACTGAATCAAGGGAATCGTGTGGTGACCCCTGTTAATACGAGTATAGAAAATTACGGTCGCGCGACGAGCTGTGACAAAGTAGATTCTATGTATAAAAATGATTTAGCTCATAGTTGGGTGTAAGTAGCAATAGAGCTCACAGTGGAAACTAAAAACTGAGTAGAATTGTGTGTGCCAGAAAATGTAGAAATACAGCGCCAAGAAAGAGTTCGTTTTAGTGTAAAAAGAAACGGAAAAAATGGAGGAAATACTGAACATGACGATGGTTTTTGTTATAGAAAAAGGGTGCATGAACAGAAGACTATTTATTTATCTCAGAAACTATCAGTCATAGCGATGATGGGTTAATTCTTGGTGAGGTATTAAATAGCAGACCTGGTATAATTGAATTAATTAATGGTCAGAGTAGAAACCACCATGGAGAACCAGGAAAGGGCTGCCCCAAGAATCCTTTGTTGAAGGATGGAGAGCCAAGAAAGGGTTGTTGCAAAGATTCCTAGTTTAAAATAGGAGGGCGAAATAAATCCTGCTCCTGACAATTTAAATATGTTGAGGCCTAGCAAAAGTGGTGCTCTCCCAAAAGATTTATTGTTCTCAAAGCAGGTAATGGCCGAAGAACAGTTTCAGAGACGAGATACGCCGAAATCCATGAAAAAGATGATCGGTTCGATAGTGTAAAGAGTGGTTTGGATGTTTGGAACCATAACTATTTCTCCCTAAATAATTCAGGATTAACTCCCAATTGTTTATTGTTTAATGACATTCTTGTTTATGAATGGCTGGCACTCGTTCCTATACACACGGGAATCGTACAACCGTATGAAGGAAATTCTTTCCCCCCCAAATTAGATGTTTTTGAATGTCTACTATAATATTTGTTCCAGTTTCTCATATTTTTGGCTAGGTTAAGTAATCTCTTACGTGATTCATTTATCTTCAATTTTCTTTATTGTTTCTAATTCAACTATATTCCCTTACTTCAAGGAAGATTCCCCATCTATCAGTTTTTATGCCCTAAATTTTATTCCCCACCTCTGCGTCTCGTGACCTTGAAAGATATATGTTCGCTCAAATTTGTATTCTCATTTTCAAAGCAGAGTTGTTTTCTATTTGACCCCTTTGCCTGCTGCCAGGATATTCAAATGGGCGTGCTGTGTGTGGCAGATAGTAATTTTTTTAATTATAACTATTTACTTTTGTTTTTATCCGCCTAGTTATTTTTTCCACTGCAATGATTATAAAAATATGTTTATCATTGTGAAAATGCGCTCGTTTCGTATACAAAGGCACTTCGAAAGTTCTAGAGTTTTTTCCTTCACATCCGTGACAAATACGAAATATTCTGTCATAATAATATCTAATTTAACCGGATCTCTCTATTTTTCAAAATAAAATTTGGAAAGACTAATTAATATAAAGCCTTTTATAGTTAAATTCAATGTTATTGAAAAATATTAAAATATCAAGGCACACATTCAAACTGGTGAACAGCGCGCAAAAATTAACAGCTGATAAAGGAATGTCGTAGGATTTACTGACACCACTCCTATTTTCTTTCTTTCTTTATTTTATGACTTACTTACATAATCTGATTTTTATTTCTAAAGAGACATAATTTCTAGTAGGCTCAGATCATCTGTCGTTTTTCTTTACGCTCTAGTAAAGTTTTTTCTGATAAAGGAGGTAAAGTTTGTGAAAATTCGGATACGCGAGTTCGTGTTAAATTTGCACAAATAATCTTTTCCACGTCGCTGCACCCAATATTTATGTGTGCTTAGTCTGATTGGAGAGACCTCCTGTGGCTAGGCACGGGGTAGTTTCCACAATAAGGTATTATCTACACTTCCTGCTTTTTTACCCCGTAAGGGGGCGGCGATTTGCCATCCTGGCCGCCGTGCTGACGGGATCCAGCGCTCCGTCCGGCCCCAGCTTAGCCTCTCTTCTTTCCTTCAGATGGCCCGATTTCTCCCCTACCTCGTTGCTTTTCATACAACCTCTCCCACAACTTTCTCTGGTCAGCCTCTAATTTCACAGGGTAGATGCTGACCTTCTTCTCAAGCCAACCACCCCGGATCGGGGCTGGGGGGAGAGGGGAAATGGTTCCCTAACCCCTCAGCTCCGGTTCGGGATGTGTTTTTTTTTAACAACCTGCTTCATCCCCACCCATACCTTCCTCACATCCCCTTTCCTCTCCTCTTCACATTCTATCAATTTTACGCCGTGTCCAAGGTGGAGCCGCCATGCCGATGGACTGCCAGGCCACCAGGCGGGAGGGGTGGTCCCGAATGGCGTCGCCTGACTCTGCCGGGCTTGTAAGCACCTCTCGCAGTGCGGGCAACTGCGAGAGGTGATGAGCTATTGCGTCCCGTATTAAAAAGAGGGTCACCATGCCCATGTATGACAAAAAAAACAAAAAAACCCAACCCCCAACTTCCCCAAGAAAATCAACATAGCCGCCCTCGGGCAGCTCCACCGAGAAAATGGAGGTCCCCCCCCTTGTGCTTGCGCAAGGGACCCTCCATAATTCTTTAACCGGAGAGGAGGCTTACTCCTCTCCTACGCCTACGGGTGTAGGGGACTCCCCCTCACCCCCTTCTCTGGAGGTGCTTTCGGGCACTTCCCTATCTCCAGCGGCAGTCCCTCCTTTGCTTTCTAAGGGGACTGCCAAGAAAGCCAGCAGGCAGCCCATTGCCGACCGCCCCTCGTGCAAGCGGCTCGGTAGGGCAAACCCCCTTAGGGGGGAGAGGGAAGCCAGGCCCCTTCGGTCGCTTCCCTCAAAAGACCTGCTGGCAAGAATTTTAAACCTTGCTGGGGTCAAGGCCTGTGCCTCCCCACACAAGACTGGCGACACTGCCAAGGGGACCTTCGATGTCCTGGGAGGGGATGGCCAACTGGAGGCCCCTCCTGTGATAAACATGGTCCTTGAGGAGACCCAGCCTCAGACGGTAGGGCCTTCCATGGGGGGGGAATTCGGGCTCGGCGCCAAGCACCGAACCCGAATCCCCCCCTATGCAAGGTCCTCCTCAAATGGCTGAGGGCTCCGCGGCAGTAAAAGGAGGGGAGGGATCTCCTCCGACAGGTGCCCCTACGACAACCAGGACCTTCTCTATTTCGGAGATGGCCCTGGCTGAGGCCGGTCCATCTGGCCTGGGGGCTTCTGCCGGCGGAGGTGAAAAGCGGGTTCATTCCCCGCCCTCCTCTCCAAAAAAGAAAAAGACAAAGAAGACTAAAAAGTCGAAAAAGACTCGGGGCTCCTCTCCATCCGCGGGGGCTGTGGGGACGGATGGGTCTGCTGCCACTTTGGTAGGCGACCAAGCCAAGATCGGCACATCCGGCCCCTCTACCCCCTCGTGTTCGGAGCCCCTGACCAAGACTAACACCAAAAGTGCACAGGGCGGAGCCTCGATGACATCGGGGCCCCTCATTCAGAGGTTACCTGGCGTTTTCGAGCCCGCTGGCTTCAAACGTTTCCTCGTTATCTGCTCCACTGATGGCACCATGTTGTCCAAGGGCAACATGATCCATCAGAGGAGAGGATTAGCTTGTGCAATTGGTAGAGAGCCGAAGGTGACCCGTTTCTCGGACGGCAGCCTTCTGGCGAATGCGGCGAATCCCGCCGAGGCGGCCAAGATAAGTGCTCTTCGGACACTTCATGGCACCCCGGTGAGTGTGACGCCGCACTCTTCCATGAACTTTGTGAAAGGAGTAGTTTATGCGAGGGAACTCGTTGACTACTCCATTGAGGACATCACCCTAGAGCTGGCCGACCATGGGGCGGTCAAGGTCGAACGTGTGATGAGAAAACAGGGAGGGGCTTCGAGACCCACCCCTACACTCTTCGTCACGTTCGACTGTGACAAGCTCCCTGAGTCGGTGCGTGCCGGTTAGTACCGCTACCGCGTGAAGGCATTCGTGCCACTGCCGCAGCGGTGCTATTACTGTCACCGCTTGGGCCATACGAATCGCTCATGTAGACTTGCAAAGTTGGGGTCACCCGAAGTCTGTGTAAATTGCTCAAAGGTCGCACACGATAAGTCCAAATCGTGTGTGGCCAAGTGTGTCAATTGCGGAGAGCCGCACCCTGCTTCTTCGAAGCAATGTGGTGCATATCTCCTGGAGAAAGAAATCCTGGCCGTTCAGGCCCAGGATAGACTCTCATTCCGCGAGGCTAAGGACTTGGTCCTGGCGCGCCCAGCTCTGCCTGGGACGTCATATGCCTCAGTAGTTCGAAAGGCACCCTCTGCTCCTGGCCCATCCAGGCCAACGAGCACGGTTGTTTCTGCGCCCATTCGGAGCCCTTCTGCGGGCTCTACCCAACCCAGGCGCTCCCCTGGTAAAGCTGGCGGCAAAAAGGGTTCATACCCAGCCCCGGCTAAAACCAGGGCTCCCCCCTCTTTCCCCAGCGTGACCGTTTCCCGCAAGGCGAAACGGCCACGCGCCTCCACCGAGTCGTTAGACTCACAGGAGGCAACACCCCTGAAGATGGTCGCTAGGCCATCTTCAGGGGTTCCTAAAGCTGTTCCCCGAAAGGAGGACAGCAACAAAGGAGCTTCGGGTCCTTCGCCCACGCCCCGAGGTGGAGCGAGTGGCTCGGAGACGGTGGTTCCTCGAAAAGAGGCCCCCCCGCCTCCGAACCGCAGCGCCCGCCTAAGGTTTCGAGGCGGAGGGAGGAAAAGACTCGCATGGCGAGCCCAACCTCCCCCAATAAGTCCTCGAAGGCGACAGCGCCTCCAGCGCTTTGTCCGGCCAACAGCGCCCGAGGTTCTGCCCCCGGAAAGCGTACGGCCATTCCCGTGAGGGTCTTCAATTTTAGGAGGGCCCCCGCGGCTCCTCCGAGCTAGGCCTGGAGGGCATATTCCTTCAATGGAATTGCCGTGGACTCCGGGCCAACTGGGAGGAGCGGCGGGGGCTCGCCTCGTCCCGTTCCCCGTTAGCCTTTTTTTTGCAGGAGACCATGCTAGGCGCATGCCCCCTGCCTGCCCTCCCGGGGTATAATGGTCTTGCGACCCCACCACCGCGGGATGGCCGGGCTGGGGGATGCATAGTTTACACCCGGCATGATGTCTCCGTTCTTCCTTTCTCTTTAGATACCTCTTTTCAGGCAGTGTCTGTGCAGCTGCACCTGGATAGGAGGTATACTATCATTTCTGCGTACATTCCACCGTCAGCTGACTTCGACGCGGGGGACTTCCGCCGCGTCGTGGCACGGTTGCCGAGGCCCTATCTCTTGCTTGGAGATCTGAACGGCAGGCATCCTCTCTGGGGAGATTACTCCATAAATCCCAGGGGACAAGTCCTTGCCGATCTGATCGAAGAGCTTGAGATGGGTGTCCTAAATGTGGATGAGTTTACGCATCACTGTCCGAGAACCGCTTCATTTTCTTGCCTTCACCTATCTTTGTGCTCTTCGGATGCACAGCCTGATTTTGATTGGGGGGTGGTCGATGACCTCCATGGTAGTGATCACTTTCCCATTCAAATATCATTTTCAGGGCAACTGCCGCCTGAGAGACCACCTCGGTGGTGCTTGGCGAGGGCGCGGTGGCCTGCATTTCAGGAAATGACTGAATTCTCTATCTCAGTCGAGGAGTTTAGGTCGGTAGATGAGGCCGTTGAGTTTTTCTCCGGCAACCTCATCGCCGTGGGCCTGACTACTATTCCTAGGACGTCTGGCTGTTTTGGACGCCGACCACTCCCATGGTGGTCGGCCGAGTGTGAGACGGCCCTCAAACAGAAGCGTTATGCCTACATGCGCTATAAGCGCCGCCCGAACGATTTCACTGTCGCTGAATTTCGTCGGGCTAGGGCTAGGTTCCGGTATATTTGGAAGCACGCCCGCCGCTCTTCTTGGCGGGCATACTTGTCTTCACTTAACGGGAAGACCCCTTTAGCTGAGGTGTGGAACCGAGTCAAAAGGATTCGGGGCAAGTTCTCGCAGGACCCCCCTCCCGTTCTCCAGGAGAATGGGACCGCAATCTCGGACCCCGCGTCCGTGGCGGAATCCTTAGCGACCGCTTTTTCCGCATTCTTTAGCCGTGATGCTGCTCCACCAGCATTCAATGCACGTTGTGATGTCGCGGAAGGCCGCCGGCTGGACTTTACCTCCAGAGGCGGAGAACCCTTTAACGACAAGTTTACTGTGAGTGAGTTGCGTTCCGCTCTCGCTTCGTGCGCGGACACCGCCCATGGTCCGGACGATGTCCCGTTCGCCATGCTTCGACACCTGGGTGAGCGAGGCATGGCCTTTCTGTTAGATTTGTTCAACAGGATCTGGGTGGAAGGTCTTTTCCCAGACTCCTGGCGAATCGCTACTGTGCTCGCCTTTCGCAAGCCGGGGAGAGATCACTTTACTCCGACCGGTTTCCGCCCAATCTCTCTAACCTCTTGCGTGTGCAAGTTGATGGAGAAATTGGTAAATGTTAGATTAGCCTATTTCTTGGACAGCGGAGGCCATCTGTCTTCTGCACAGTGCGGCTTCCGTAAGTTCCACTCCACGTCGGATGCTCTGCTCCGACTGGAAAATGCCGTCTGCGAGGCATTCCTTCGTAGACAGCACTACGCCACGGTGTTTTTTGATCTGGAGAAGGCCTATGATACCGCATGGCGATACGGTATCATGGACACTCTCCAGACGATGGGGGCGAGGGGACGCCTCCCAATGTTTATATCTGAATTTTTGCGAGATCGTCGATTCCGCGTACGGGTGGGGGGAGCCCTCTCCGGCCCAAAGGATCAGGAAGAGGGTGTCCCGCAGGGAAGTGTCCTCAGTGTCACACTCTTTGCCCTGAGCATCAACGGCATCACCTCAGTGCTGCCAAGAGATGTTCTCGCTACGCTCTACGTGGACGACCTTTCGATCTCTTTTGGCGCGGCCCAGATGCCAACTCTGGAGCGTCGACTCCAACAGGCATTGAACCGCGTCTCTCGCTATGCCGAAGCGCACAGGTTTCGGTTTTCTTTGGCCAAGACTAAGGTGGTGCACTTTTGCCGCCATCCTAGGCTCCACCCCGACCCAGATTTGTTTCTTAATGGATGCGCGTGGATGTGGTCGAATCACACCGTTTCCTTGGTCTTGTATTTAACCGACGCCCCACCTGGGAGGCTCATATTCGCAGCCTTAGGGTCTCTTGTACCCGCGCAATGGACATTCTCCGTTCCGTGACGTTCAGCGCTTGGGGCGCTGATAGGGCTATTGCCTTACTTTTTTATCGATCCTTCGTTCGTTCGAAGCTCGACTACGGAGGCGAGTTTTACGCATCCGCAGACGATCGTTTATTGCGGAAGGTGTACTCGATCCACCACACCAGCCCTTGCCTTGCGACCAGTGCCCTCCGCACTTCCTCCATTGAGAGCCTGTTGGTCGATGCTGGAGAGATCCCACTCACTCTGCGCCGCGTGCAGTGTATTAATCACCTGTACCCACGAACACAGCGCCTCTCTCAGTCGCCAACAGCTCTCACTGCACCCGAAGCTGATCTCGATGGTGCCTATGCAGCCGAGAGACGCCAGTCATACCCTAAGCCCTTTGGGTTTAGGGCCAGGAAACTCCTTCGAGAGGTAGATATAGCTCTCGGCTGGTGGTGCCCCTGGTTCTGCCCAGGACGCCACCCTTGAGGGTACCACATTTGGCTATTTGTCGCCAGCCTCTGCTCCCAAAGCTTGTACTGCGCCGGGAGTATTGCGTTCGACCTTTTTTGGAGCACACATCGTGTCACGCTGGAACCGTGCCAGTGTATACGGATGGCTCCAAGTCCCAAGAGGGGGTCGGCTTCCACGCCGTATCCCCACTGTTTGAAGTCAGCGTGGCTCTGCTAGGCGCTGCGTCTGTCTTCACGGCCGAGCTGGTGGCAATACACCACTTGGTACGGGAGATTATGCGACGTGCCCGGTTCGGAGACCGGATTGTGATCTATAGCGACTCACAAAGCACCCTGAGTGCTCTCGGGGCATTGGAATCTCCGCATCCCCTGGTTCGCGATATCCGTGACGCTACGGTTTTGGCGAGCCGGGCAGATGTCGAGATTATTTTCTGCTGGGTTCCTGGACATGTATGCATTGCGGGGAATGAGCGCGCCGATGAGGTCGCCAAAGAGTCCGCGAGGAATCTTCAACCGGACCAGCGTTTCGCTCTTCCTCACACCGACTACATGGCAGGAATACGGGCAGCTCTTCGGACTGCTTGGACAAGAGGTTTGGAGACGGTCGAAGGGAACTTAAAGTTGCGTGCCATTGCGTCGCGACTGTTCCCATGGACCTATCCCCCAATGCCGTGACGGCTTCAGGTCGCTTTCTGTCGTCTCCGAATCGGACACACTCGTGTGACGCATCGCTATTTGATGGAGCGCTCGCCTGCGCCTTATTGCGTCGTCCTCCAGACTGTTCGGCACATTCTTGTCGAATGTCCTAGTCTGGGTTATTTTCGCGCACGTTACCTGTCCCGGTACCGGGATGGGCGGAGTCGCTACCGCCTATCCCTTGTACTCGGGACGAATGCGTGCACATTGACTGGTGGACTTGTTGACTTCTTTGGGGAGGCCGGTCTTCTTCCTATTATTTAAGCAGGGTTTGTTTTGTTTTTTGTTTTTTTTTGCCTTTTTTTTTTCCCTTTAGGTTGCACGCTCCTTAGCCGGGGGAACCTCCCCCCGACGCACCAGCTTGCTTTCGTTTTTCCCTTTTTGGGGTGTTTTTTTGTCTCTTTAATTTTATTTTAAAGTAGCCTAGAAGTAGGCCATTATTAATACGACGACTTATGCCCAAGTAGGCAGTCGCCAGATGAGCTCTTAAAAAAAAACAAAAAAACAAATTGCCTGATTTCCTTTACTGCATATCCCAGCTAATCGACTATGGTTCATTGGTGACATAGCCATAATTACAAGGCCAGATGGGAGCTCAATTCAACAGTTTAAAACTTAGAATGTAACCCCAAATCGTCATATTCTAATATTATCTAGCATTGGCCGTATCAACTGAAGTAGCAACTAGGGAACTAATTCCCTCCGTATGTGTCTCTGAAAGAACTAAGGCAGGTTTTGCTCGAGGAATAGGTTAAAATTTCCATAGATACCGTCAAAGAGCTTATGATCAAATGGACAATGAGATGGACAATGGAAAAAAGGGAAGAAAAGAATATCATATTAAATAAGTTGAAGCAATAAAGCTTAGGGACAACGTAATTTCTCTGCCCAAACCTTTTGTCATGAGTGCAAATTCATAGTAGCGAGTGGAAGAAATTAATCCAAGAAAAGGGATAGTTGATCATTAATAATGATAGGAACATAATCTGTTTTCATAATATCTAACATCTAGTAATAATCAATAAATACTACATGTTTACCATCTGTAAAATAGTGAAAGAAAGTATCATCCTAAGTGGATTCAGCTAGTCACCTATAGAAGTTATCAAATTCGGACTAATTTTAATATTGCATCGAAATGAAGGTGTTCTTTGAGATAATTTAATAAAATATTTATATTCATTCTAGTTATTCATAATTTAAGAAAAGATACTTGATTATGGATCGAGTATAAACGGAAAGATGATTTCTTTTTCCAAACTCGTGACGTCACTCTTTTCAGGAAGTAAGTTCTTATGTAAACTTTTGCAGTGTAACTATAAAACAGATATTTTCAATTTTTAAGCGGTATTTATATTGCATAATTTAATATTTTAATGCTTGTATTTTTTTTAAAAATATGTAAAGATTAATGTTTGAACAAAAATCTATCATAAGGGGTTTGTGTAAGTATGTTTTATTATAATATTAAAAATTTTCACAAACGTCACCCAATATAGAAAGCAAATTTTGTATCAGTAAGCAAATATCTTAAAAGTACTCTTCGCTCTGTCCCACTCTACACAAAAAAGTCCTCTTACACATCGATTTGGTTGAATTATAAATATTACAAACAATAAAACATTTCAAGGTTTTATCGGTATATGTATATTTGTAGATAGATGAAATATTATCGTTATTATTATTATTTTATGAGCTTAATAAGAGAACTATTAGGTGATCTGCTACTCTACAAATTAAAGATGATTTTAAGTACTTTCTAACTTAATACAATTTTCACTGAAACTATAAGAAAGATATTCATTTATGAATAAAATAGACAGAACATTAACCAATAAATTAAATTTGCTGAATTTCTTTAGGTTATTGCAGTATAAATAACAGTACTGTCGCAACATTTTGAAACCGTTTTGTTTCCTATAATTTGTACTTTTTGCAATCTAATTAATTTTATGTCTATTTATTTAAGTTTTAATCATCAACATTATTTAAATCTTCTCATTAACTTTTGGTTATTTGTTATTTTGAGCCCAATAATTAATTTTTCAACCAAACGTGTTATAAAAAATATTACTTGAAAAAAAGAGCACAACAAAGTCTAGTGACAGTCATCCTGGGCTATTCGAGGATTTATACAACATATAAATATTTATATCATAGTTAACTTATTTTTAGTCCGAAACATTTTGAAAAATGTGTCATGATTAAAATGAGCAACTGTCTATTCATGATGGATTTTTCGTGGCCTATTTAAAAAGTTATACATGGTTTACATATTAAAATTACTTTATTCTTTCCGTCTATTAAATTTACCCGTTTAAAAATAATAGAACCA